>VXBA01004194.1:29891-75721 GCA_013399895.1 Serilophus lunatus
CTCCCCCCCCACGGCCCCCCCCGCCGCAGGCACCGTCCGGGAGGAGCTCCACTGCCACCTGCAGAGAACACACGCACCCCTCAGTGCGGACCCGGGCAGGGCACGACGGCCGCGACCCTCCCTCGCACCGAGCCCGCCCAGCCCAGCCCGGGCCGGGCCGCGCTCGGGGACTGGGGCCCGCAGGCCGCCCGGGGAGGCGAGACGCGCCCGCAGCCCCTCCGACCGCAGCCGCTTGCCCCGCCGTGGGCCAGGACGGCAGCTGTCGGTGCGGGGAAAGCCGCGGCTGCCGCAGCCCAGCCGAGCCGTGCCGGATCCCTGCCCTTCGCCGCCGCCTTACCAGCGCCCCCGCCACATGGGGCCGCCGGCCGCGCGCAGGCGTACTCCTACCTCGGGGTAGCGACGTGTCCAGTCGCCAGCCATTTCCCCTTGGGCACTGTGGGAGATGTAGTTCTCGTCTCCTGGGGCGCACCGGAAGGTGTCTTGGGCCCGGGGCACCCTGGGAGCTGTAGGCCGGGGCGCCGCCATGTCCCTCGCTGCGGGAGGGGCTCCGTCATCTGCTCTCGGAGCCGCTGCCGCCCCGGTGCGGGGCCAGGGGGCCGCAGGGCGGGCGATGCGGGGCGGAGACCCGCTGAGGCGGGCTGGGCTGGCCCTGCTCCTCATGGCCACCGGGGCGGGGGCGGCGCCGCTGCCCGCCGCCCCTGGGGACCAGTCCCGGTCCAGCGTGGTGCTTGTGGCCTGCGACTCCCTGGTGAGTGGCCGGAAAGAGAGGCTGAGGGAGGGAGGAGGGTGGGAAAACTCTGCATTGTCCTGGACGGAATGGCCGAGGGTATAGCCATTCCATCCAGGGGCGGAGGAGCCTGTCAGGAGAACGGGGAACGGCAGCTGCTGCTGGGACAGGTGTGTAAAGTGAGTGGTCTTCTGTAGAAAAGGAAAGGAAGGTCACTAAACCCTGTTACCCTTGCTATTGTAAGTCCTAAGAATGTTAGACTTTCGCAACAGATGAGATAGAGGGTTTCTGTAATCACAGATGAAATGACTGAGCATCGCATAACTGATTTACTTGGGCTCGGCTGTTAGGTGTAACAACACAATAGACTTGTCAGATGTGTATCTACAGCTAAAAGGATAAAGGAACCACTAAATATCCAGTGGCCTCATTACAGTGATTTATTGATACATTTGGTTTAATCTGCGGACAGGTAGAAAAGACTGCTCTTTTTTCCCCATGCACAAATTCTAAGTATGTTTCCTTGCACACACATAAAGACAGCATATTTTCTCACTTCTAATTGCCCACCCAGCATATTGGAAATGCTTTGATGAAGGTTTTACTCTGAGGAGCTTTGGTTTCTCTGCTTCATCTCCTTACTGTGGAATGAAACATAAGGTCTGTGGTATTACTTCCAAGGGCTTTTACATCCCATCACTTCTCATTCACTTTTGAGAAGTCTTGATTCCCAACCTCCTCAAGATTCCATCCTTGACTGCTCAGAGCACTTGACTTTTTGCCTGTTGCCTGTCCTTTGGACGAATTCTTCCTAAATATTTGGTAAAATATATGTTAAATATATATATATACAGTAAAAAATGTTTTGTAAAATATTTGTATTATATTTTTTCAAATGCTATCTTAAAACACATTTGCTGTCATTTCAAAGATAAAGCTTTTATCAACTTTCCTTCTCTTGACTCTGTTCTTTATTTGTGCATATTGTCTCTCATAATTTTTCAAAGTAATGCATGTTTTTTTCTCCAAATTTTCAGCTTTTACTAAAATTCTTATTTACCCATAGTCAAAGTTACAGTACTGAAGGTCCTGGGGGTTGGTCAGTATTCATTTTATCTCCACATACTAGCAGAAGCTGCGGACAAATCTTAGTTTTGCTTCTCTGTAAACAGGAAAATTCTCATGACTGTATTACAAGGATTAAGGAGGTAACCCTTACACAAAAGTAAAATCCTAGACATTTTTATATTCTTACATAAACAATTAAGACCAAAGTGCTGTTTTTTAAAAGTGCCATATTTGCATAATGCATATGAAGAAGATTATGTTAAAAGAAAGCTTGTGGTTTTTAAGCTTTTTTTTCCCTGAGATGGATTTGAAGGCAGAGATAGATGAATCATTTTGATCACATCATGAGTAGAGAACAGGAAGGGTTGGGTACTGCTGAAAGTATCCGTTTTTCTGGAAAAAAAGAGCTAAAGTCCTGCAGGCTGGTGAAAGTTCTGTGCTTTCATTAGAAAGCCTTTGTTGGGGGTCATGTTGCCTATGAAAAGAGTCACACCTATTTTGTCAAGTGTGACAAAAATTTTCAGTGATGCTGGACTGAGTTTGGCTTCCAGAACAGTGACCGTTTGGTTTAACAGCCAGCTTTGTGTTGCTGTGTCACATCACGATTGTGCTTTCTGCACATTTCCTGGTGACAAATGCTAGTAGGGAGTTCAGGTCCTGAACTGATACTTTAGGTAAACTGAGTGATGACAACAGGCTTTGCTTGCAATGCAGCTCCAGTTCCTGGAAGAAATGTGCTTGTGTTAAAATAATTTTATTTCCTTAGATATTTCAAAACCTGCAAATCCTACACAGTTCTTAGAGGGTAGATTTCCAGAAACAGCTCTGAGATTTCACCTTCTCACCCTGTTCAAGGACAGAAATGTCACTGAATATCTGCATCACCTATAGAAATTTAATCATGTTACAGTGTACCAAGGATGCCATGACACAAAGTATACAGAATTCTTTTGCTAATGTGCCACTGAATCAATGTGTGTCACAGTATAAAAATGATGAATTATTGTCTCCAGCTGTTCAAACAATATCTTTGTTGAAGAAACTTGAGAGTGTATTGTTGACAGTACCACACATCAGTTATGTACTTCAGTTGCGGTTTAGGAATGGTATTCTCCAATTTAGTATTCCCACTGAAACCACTGTAAACCATGTACCCCTTGCTCACTGCCCCCTCTCTCTCCCTCTCCCCTTGGCGGGCTGGAGGCCTAAAAAGTAAAGATTACAGATTGGAACAAGAACTCTTTACTGGAAACAGCAATGAGGTAAGGAAGCGAACAGTAACAGCAACAACATTAGTAACAAAAGTGTACAAGAGAGGTGAGTGGTTCACATGCAAATACTCACCACTCTATCATGCAGTGCCCAACAATATTGGAGCCCAACAGTACCACTGCCACACTACTCCAGCCTAAAAGGGACACCATCCTGGAAAATGATGGGAGATGGTATAAAATAACCTCCATGTCCTAGCCATGTTCCATCCTGGCTACTGCAGAAATTAAACCTGTCTTGGTTGGAACAAGGAGAACTTTCTGAAGAGGAATTTTGTAGCAAATTAAGCCATGGACTTTTGTTGTCTTGCAAGAAGAGATGCTTTATTGCTACACATTGTCATTTTTATGCCTTTAGAGCAAAGTTCTGCACAATACATTTGTTGTCTTAGTTTGGGGATTTCCAGACCATTGTCCAGTCAGCTTTGGTGGTCTGTCCAAGATGTGATTCTTCTTCAATCAGGTTATTGGTCACACACCTGTTTCTATCTTCTGCTGCTTCTTCATCTGTGATACAACAATGTATCTACTTGAAATTTCCAACTAGCTAAACCTCAGTTATAATTACCTATAAACCTTTTAACCATTCCAGTGCCATTACAGTATAGAACTGCATAGTCATAACATGATTAATGCTGTAACTGATCATACGTTGCACACAGGATAACAGGCACGGTACACAAAGCAAAATTAACAAAAAGCACCTGCTACAAAAATTCCTAAAACTAAAAGGTGCTTAACCCATGGCCCAAAGCCTAATTCTTTTAACCAAGAAAACCACCCCCACAGATCCTGTCCATCATCTTCTTTCAACTGCTTAGGCCTATGAGTTTCTGAATGCTTGAGTGAATGGATTCAGAATGATCACTAAGATTCAGACAACAAAAATCCTGACATCCATGTCCCTGTGACAAAAGCAAAAAATCTATAGCATCTCTATTTTGCCTACTGCATCTACATTTGTCAACAATCCTGTTAGAGCTACGATAGTAGCATTAGTTTCTTTTGCAAGCCAGCAAGCAAGCTTATCTAAAGTATTAAAAGGTTTTGCAGTTCAAACTGGGCAAGAGATGCTTGCAAAAACTCTCTCTGCTGGATTCCAAAATTCTGCATTAGAGTTACATTTTTGTTCAAAATCATGTGTTGATCATCAGACTGCAATGCATTTACTTAAGAATCTTTCTGGGTGTAAAAGGGTTAGTTGGCCAAATGTACGTGGTCCTCCTCCTGCTCACTCAGGGATACCCACCCAGACTCTTTGCCTGCAGATCAGAAACAGGCCATTCATCAGGCCTTTTAGTTCCTTCCCTGGCTGTATTAGAGTGGTAAGTGTGCAATGGCACCATGCAGAAGCATTAGATAAATTCCCATGGGAGAAATATTAACTCCAGGTTTGTTTTTCAAAAATGCCTGTTGAATAACTAATGTGAAAACAAAAAAGGAGTCTGCAGAGTTCCTAATATGGAAATGCATTCACCTCCCACAGCTCAAGACTCTTATCATACCACCCAGCACATTTTCTGTGCCACTTTTCCTGCAAAATGCCTGATTTAGAACATGGAGATTACACAGTGTCATTGTACCGAGTGTCCCAAAGTGAATCGTTGAATGGAATACCTACTAGGCAAGTACAGAAAGAATCTGTGGCTGTGGAGAAAGACACGATGTATCTGAATGTGTTACATTAGCTAGGCTAAGCCAGAGATTGTCTTGTCTTTTTTACACCTCCTCAGATTCCAAGGGAGGTTCCATTGTGTGGATGATGAGGAGGAGGAAACGTAAGTTGCACACACCTGGAGGGAACCCATCATGCTTCCAAACATGATGGCGATACAAGCGTATCTTCTTCCCTATGTTATTAACTCCATGGGTCCCATCCTGTTGTTGGATCTTTCACTAACACTAGAGGCTTGTGAGGGCCTAGCACCCCGGATGTAGGCTGGCTTTCCATCCTCTTCTGTCCTGTTTCATCACAGTTTAAAAAATTAAGAAGATGTAATGCTTTCCAGAGTTTGTCTTGTGGGCTGAGGAGATTCTCCACCATCTTTTTGTTTTTGGAGCATTTCTCTCAGAGTTCAACAATGACCTGTCCTGTTGGAGAGTGAAGTATGCCTGTGGTGTATGACAAACCTCATTCACTGAGATAATTGTGCACCTTTGCTGAGCAGTAAACTGAAGTATTATCAGTTTTAATACTTTGGGGGACTCCCAGGATAGCAAAACAAGTGAGCCAGTGTTTACAAACATCCTGTGCCCTTTCACCTGTATGAGCTGTAGCAACTAGAAATCTAGAGGGAGTGTCAACTGTGACACAAACATATTTTTGACAGCCAAATTCAGATAAGTGTGTGACATCAGATTGCCATTATTCGTCGGCTTTTAATCCATGGGGATTTGGCCCTTCCTGTGATGGAAGCGGTGCAAAATGTTGGGAGTCAAGGCAGGACATAACAATGTCTCCTGCCTGATTGATGGTTAAGTGAAATTGTCTTTTTAAGACTCTAGCATCTTGGTGAAGAAAGGCGTGTGATAATTATGTTTGATTAAAAATGTTTGGGGCCACAGCCGGCATAACTGCTGCATCTGCTTCCTGATTTCCTTCAGCAGTTGGTCCTGGGAGATCAGTGTGGGAGCGGATATGCAAAATCTAATAAGGGGAGCACCTATGATTTTAAAGAAACCATAGAGTTCATAATTCTGCAAATAAAAAAGGGTTAATAACTTCCTTAAGGAAAGAGGCTTCTAATTGTGAGATGATTCCAGCAGCGTAGCTGGAGTCTGTCACTATGTTCAAAGATTCACCGCAAAAAAAGTTCAAAAGCAAGATGAATAGCAGTTAATTCTAACACTTGTACAGAGCTGCAATCAATCAGTGTTTGTTGTTTCCACTGTCTTGCTTTGGGATCTTGCCAAGTAACTGCCGCTTTTCCTGAGCAGCCAAATGTGTCTTTAGAGACTGTGAGGCCATCTACAGGCTACATCTGATAGCGACGTGATGCAATCAAAGGTAAATTAACAATTTCTGCCCATAAATGATGTTTTGGAAAATGAATAGAAAGTTGCCCTGCAAATCCAGCAAGAGCTGTTTGGAAGAGGGCATCCTCTGCCGTTAGTCAGTTTAAATTGTCCATGGTTGCAGGGATATAAATTGTATGTAAGTCACAGTCATACATGGTTTGTAATCGCTCCCTCCCTTTAATAATCAGTTTAGAATACATTTCATTAACATTCCGTATAGTTTTTGGTGGTGTATGTGGCAAAAACAGTCACTCAAGTGCCCTTAAATTGTCTTGTAAAGATTCATCCCACTGAAACAAAACAGCAAAAGGCTGAAACTTGCTGCCAACTATAGCTAACTGAATTGGCAGTTCAGAGTTTTGTCACCAGCCTTGCTTTTGTTCTATAGCATCAGAACTTTTCTGTAATGCAGATTTAGCACCCTCTGTCAAGGTCCTTTTGGAAGTTAGGGCAGGTTCGCCCTTAAGGAGTTCAAATAATGGATGCAGTTCTTCTGTAGAAATACCTAAAATAGTACGAAGCCAGTTAATTGCCCTCAGCAATCACTGTGTATCATTCAGAGTAATTTTATCTAATACTTTGACTTTCAGTGGTTGAGGCCTTATTTCTTATTCTGTATTTTGCCAGCCAACATCATTCCATGGTCCTGTTTGTTTGGGTTTTTTTTTAGTCAGTGATATTTGAAGGCCTACTTTCTGGATAGCACTGGTTAAGTCTCTCATCAAGTCTGGCAGATCCTATTTTTGCTCTGTGGCAACCAGAATATCATCCACATAATGATAAATGACAGCATTTGAATGCAATTGTTGAACAGGTTGGATTGCTGCTGCAACAACAACAACTTGACAGATTGTAGGACTGTTTCTCATACCTTGTGGAAACACAGTCCAGTGTTATGTTTCCATTGTTGCAGCATAATTAAATGAGGGTACTGAAAAAGCAAACTTGAGAGCATCATGTGGATGTAGACGAATAGTAAAAAACCATCTTTTAAGTCAATAACCGTAACAGTCCAATTAGCTGATAGCATTGCAGGAGAGGAAAGCCCAGCTGCAGTGCTCCCATGGGTTCAATAACCACATTCACAACACGGAGATCATGGAGCATGCACCACTTGCTGCTTTTTTTCAGGATACAAAAAACAGGAGTGGTCCAGGGGCTCAATATGTCCTGCCTGTAATTGTTCTTTAACTAAAATTTGGAAACTGTTCGAGCTGTTTCTTTTTCAGCGGCCATTGATCTACCCATACTAGGTCCTGCAATGTCCATGTTAATTTGCACACACTGATTGTACAAGCTTGTGGAATGGCTCTTAGCCAATATGTTGGCTAACATAACAGTTCCAAATTGTTTTAACGTATCCCATCCCCACAATGCATATGGAATAGAAGCAACAGGTGGAGCAACATAAGCAATTTGGCCCTCTGGTCTCACAACTTTACGTAACTGAGCACTTTGTTTTGGTTTTTACATGCCACCAACCCACACAATTGCAGTCGTGGGAGACACAGTAGCCCACTCTGAGGGCCATTCTGAGCTCTGTGTTATGGATACATTGACTTCTGTGTCTACCAACCCTTGAAATGTATATCCATCAATGCTACAAATCATCATGCAGTGTGAAGCATTTTGGTCCAAAAGAAAGATATGAGTGTTCCAAACCCTCCCTGTGCAGTTGCTCAGGGATAGGCATTGTGGAAAGGAATGACCTTGTGGAATGCAATAAGGAGGCACTGGGTTCCATGCCCTGATTTTAATTTCTTCAGTAAAATCTGATTCAATTATTCAAGGTAACACAAATAGACCCATTTTAGTTGCAGATGATCTGGCAATTAATAGTGCGTGAATGCCAGCTTCCAGAGACCCAAACACTCCTGAGTATCAAGGTTACTTCTGTTGCTAAGGTTACTGATTGGCTGACAGCCAGATACAGCCCTGCCCTCCCTGCTGCCGCTGGTGTGAGGTCATGGACCTTGGCTTACACCGGTTTGATTGGGCAGGTGCGGGAGCTCACCCCCCTCTTCTCGTTTCCCTCATTTCCCTTTGCTGTTAAATCATGAGCGGCATTCACTCGCCCAGTGCCTCTCCTTACCACATTTGGGACACAGTCATGGGGGGACCGCTTTGTTTCCTCCCAGAGCTTTGGGACAATCTTTTTTAAAATGATCAGTGGCCCCACATCAGAAACAACCCTTTTTTCCCTTTTTTTCTCCAGCCATTTGCAACTGCACAGCCAGTGCAATAGCTAAGCATGCAGTTTGATGATTAACAATGCTTATGTTTTGGCACACTCGGACCATATCTGGAATAGAAGCATGAACATGATTTTGAATGGTTTGAAAAGTCCATTTATGGTCATTGTTAACATTACCGAAAGCTAATTGTTTCATCAGCAAATCTTGAGTTGTTTCACTTTCAACTTGTTGCTCTAAACCAGCTTGCAAATGATCCAAGAGCCGTGGGAAAGACTCTGTAGGCTCTTGAAAAACCTTTGCAAAAGATGTATCTTTATCAACATCTGGAACTTTGTGAAATGCCTTTAAAGCCATGTGTGATACTGCCTTATATACTTCCTTAGGGTACATCTCTTGTGTGGTAGGGGCAGAATGTGTTTCCTCGCCAATCAACTGCTCAAACCCTATTCCCCTTCGATGAAGGTTGTTATTCATAGAATGTACAACACATGCTTCTCTATAGTCAGCCAACCACGCAGTAAATTGTGTCAGTATATCATCTTTAACAAAGATTTCCAATCATTGAGTGTAAAAACACAAGATGAACTAATGGCTTCTAGAAAGTTAAGAGTGCGGGATGGAGTTACCCACTGTCTTTAACAAGTTTCTGAAGCTCTTTTATAATGTCTTATGACATAGCCTGAAATGTTGGAGCTTTATTAGAGCAATAAATAACAGGGCATACTGTTAGAATGTGAAAATCACCTACCTTTAAGGCTTCTTGCTGGCACTTTGCCCATCTATCAGGACAAGCATTTACAGAGACTGCCCGCTGGGCGTCACTAGGTGGAAACAAATGAAACCCTTGCTGTGCTTCAGCTGGTTCAAGGGCAATCAAATTAATACACTCTTTTGTTCCAGTTTTCACTGTTGTGTGCAGCAGCAGTGGGGGGAATCAAGGGGAGGCATATCTTTTGCCAGGGTTTTTCAGCGTGGAGGACAGCAGACTCCTCTGTTGTCTCGCACCCTTTGTCATCATCTAAGAGGTCCAGGGGTACAAATATGACAGTTTCTGTGTTTTTAATGTCTTTTTGAGCTGTCTTTAGGTTAGCTGTGATCTTCCCCCATGTAGATAAATGCTGGCAAACTGTGACATCACCAGTCTCTACATGATTTAAAAGTGCACGCCCGACTTCTTGCCAAGGTTCAAATTGGAAAGCCCCTTCTTTGGGAAAATTTGGCACATGTTGTGAAATCCATTCTAAAACTGTCATGAGTTTGACTCCTGACGTGTCGGTTTTGTCCTCTCATGAGTCTTTGTAGGAAATTGAGACATTGTATTTGTTCTAGGGATAGTTTCCCTCCCATGGTTCCATTCTCAATTGCTCATCTTCCTTCTCTGAGGTGCTGGGTGGCTGTTGCAAGGAGATCCTTCTCCCAGATCCTTCCCTTGGTTCAGCTGGGCTTCACTACCAGATCAGACATCTCCTCAATGCCGTGATTCATGTCTCTGGTTCAGGATGCCATTTGTAGCAAATTAAGGCATGGACTCCGGTTGTGGTGCAAGAAGAGACGCTTTATTGCTACACATTGTCTTTTTTATACCTTTAGAGCAAATTTCTGCACAGTACAGCCATTGTCTTAGTTCAGGGATTTCCAGTCCATTGTTCAGTCAGCTTTGGTACTCTGTCTAAGACATGACGTCTTCTCCAGCAAGGTCATTGGTCACACACCTGTTTCTGTCTACTGCTGCTTCTTCATCCTTGATACAACAATGTGTCTACTTCTGGAAGGTTGCCTTTAGCTAAACCATAGTTAGGAATCACTACAAATCTTACTTATGGATCCCTATATAATTTAATTAAGAATCCCCATACAATTTCAGCCCAAAATTGCTTTCAAATTCTTGTTTCAGATTACAGCTTTATTTCTGGTTTGTCTTACTGAGTGCTTGTTCTCGTTGCCAAATGTAGTAGTGTACAAAATTAGGTTATGACTCATTTGTCATGTTCTGATGCTAGCCAATTTCAGAGGCTGGGATGCCACAATGAGCTCTACTGGTGCCAAATGAAATGACTCTCTACAATGCCATGTTATCCAAGAGTACTTCTGCCAGAAAACAAATGGAAGGAGTTGCTTTTTTTCTGCAGTTAAAACTGTCTGTTCACTGAAGAGGCAGTCAAGCTGGGACTGTGCTGGGACATCTCACTGAACAAAGAAAAAAAATAAAAGTGACTGGAAAAAAACCCAACCTGAAATAGGACAATCTACATGAAACCTGATTTCAAGTGGTCATAGTTTGTTATTGTACCCATTCAAAATGTTGTGTCTTTTTAAAGTTACTGATTAAAAACTTTGTCTTAAATGATTAGACAAAAATGCAATTATTTATAAAAAGATCAAAAGGGAACCATTGTGGTCCATAGTTTAAAATACATTCAGAGTTGTGGCATGGATAAAACTTCAAAAAGAAAGAGGGATCAATGGTGGTTGTTTCATAGAAATACACACTGGTGCATGTATTTGTGTTGGGATTCAGTCTGACTCCTTGTCACCTTTCACTGTACCTATTCCCATTGAATGTGTCATGGTAGGACCCTACTCCTGAAGAGCTGGTGCTTAGAATATGTATAGCGATAGAAAGGAATTAATTTTACCATGAAGAAGCACAGTTATTTCTTACATTGTACTTGTTTGTAAGTAACTGCTTTTATATTAATCTAATTAAAGTTCTCAATACTATTTTTCATATCTGAGTAGAATTGGCAGACTTGTTACCTTGAACAACAAAAGTTCAAGGCAGCAAAACTATGAATTAATGCAGACAATATTTTGTGTTAATACTTGCATATATGTTGTTTCTCCATTTGATTGCAGGATGGACGCTTGACATTTTTTCCAGGAAATCAGACTGTGGATTTACCTTTCATAAATTTTATGAAAAGACATGGCACTGTCTTTCTCAATGCCTATACCAATTCTCCAATTTGTTGTCCTTCTCGTGCAGGTAAAACCAAACAAAACATCAGACAAATGCTTGAACATGTCAATTGAAATATGTGGTAACGATGGGAAATATTAATGTTTTAAATTGAGGAGGATTTGTTTTGTTTTTCAATAAGATCCATTTTGGTTTTTTAGTTTGGGCTGAATTTCTACAGTATTCTCCTATTTCAACTTTTCCTCTTCAGTTTCTTATGCTTCCTCCTTTATTTTTTGTACTCCTTTTTTCAGCTTTCTTCAGGATTGATAGAAATTTATCTGCTGGAACTACACTCAGAACTGCTCCCCCCTTCCCAGTTCAAAGTTAATAAATATCTTCCCTATTCCCACCAAAAAGTAATAAATAACAGCTGAATAAAGTAGTTGCTGTTACCACTGTCTTCCAGTTACATTTATTCTAAACACTCTTGGATACATGATATATGTTTCAGTAGCTTCATATGAATACTTCAGGGGTTTTTTTTGCAATTGTTCTGTATTCAATTTCACACTTGCAGAATTTGCTGGGAAGATGGAAAGAACCTATATTCCTCCATCAAAGGTTACATCTTAAAAATGTAACCCCCTTTCTCTCAAAGCATACACTAGAACAAGCAGCAGGCACAGGCTCCCAAATATAATACTACCTTTTTAATATTCCATTTATTGATAACCTGGTCCCCATTTCTTTTTCTCAAAATCACATTTTAATTGGGCAGAATTATATGAAAAGCAGCCAGTCTTTTTCTTGGTTTTTTTGAGTCTTTCAGCCAACTGTTGTTGCTAAGAAAAATAACTTTGTGTTATTTCACTTCTAATAATTAATTAATGCTCCCAGCAAGGAAGAGGCTGCATGATGAATTCAACAATTCGTGAGCTATTTGTAGCATTTTGGGTAGCTGTGACCACTGATCAGTTGTCACACGCAGGGCTCTGAATCAGCAGGACAAGTCTTGTTTAGCCAGTGGCTTGGAGACACCTGCAAGGAACTGCAAAGAGGATTTTGGGAAGGGAGAGGGTTGATGCACTATGTTTACAGGATATTTCTGTTGCTTATTTCTGACTTAGCTTCAATTCTAGAACTGTGTAACAATCTGAATTAGAGGTTATATAAGCTTAACTGGGAAAATTACTGTTATTTATGGCTTTAAAATATTTTAAAGCCTTTAAGTTCACTATTATCTGCAAAGTTGTGTCGAGAGAAAATTATGCCACACTTTGTCTAAGAGAATTTCTTTTGAGTGAGAAAATGTGTTTTGACAAAAGGGTTTACAGGAAGGAACAAACTTGCAACCAAGGAAGAAACATTATATGGAAGCACTAACAAACACCAAATCCCATACAATTCAGTGAAAAGTATCTTTAAAAGCATTACACTAGAGTGTTAGGAAACAAAGACATAGTCTACAAAAACACTTAATTTAAAGCAATCAGTAACTCTGCTAGTGCAATACAAGTTTCCTTGGTTTTAAGTTTCTCACAAGAGAAAGAAAATAGTAGAAAAGGAAAAGAGATTAAAAGAGGGAGGAAAAGAAAGAAAAAGGAGAGAAAAAATACTTACCATGAATCACACTTTGCCAGGTCTTCAGGCAAACAACCAGACTCTGAAACCTACACTGGTCCTCTCCCTCCACTCACATGGAGTACTCATGCAGCTGTTTAAGTATGGTTTGGCTACTTGGAACCCCCAGGTGGGACATCTGGCCCTCTGACCATTCAGTGTGAAGGGTGCTGCAGCCAACCAGGAGCTCCAGAGGGTGTGATGTGGGTGGGCTACCAGGCAAGCCTTCAGCCAGTCAAAGGATCCTCAGGCCTGGTACTTCACCCGTCCTTTCTGTGAACAGCCCCGGACATGTGCCCTGCAGCAGGCCCAGCCATGCACTCAAGTCGAGACATGCAATTTGCAGGCTTTTGGCTTTGCCATACAAACACACATACATATCATATTTGCTCTGACCTAAATGATTAATGAAGTAAGATTCAAATCCAGGATCTCACAGACTTCCTTTAAATTAGCATTGGAAAGAGTGAACAATTCTCGATAAGCTGTAAAGAAATAGGAATTCACTAAAAAAATCTTTCCTTATAGTTCTCCTTCCCTTCATTTAATTTCTTTTTGCATCTTGTTTAATATTCTCACTTTATTTCTGCAACTGGTAGTGAATTAATTACTAGGATAAAATTGAGAGGATATGTTATTTATGAAAATATTATATTCTAATTCCCTCAACAAATATACTTCATTTAAACTCACATTAAAATCTGTCTGTAGTAAGGGGAAATACTACTCTGAAACATGCAAATAGAGGACTGTTTCATTAGGATCTGTACTACCATGTCATTTTTTTTCAGGACTCAGTATTTTCTGAACTAAGAAAACCTTGACTTAATGATTGCATAGCACCCAGAAGGATGGGACTATCTTCTGCAATTCTGGGCATTATTTGAGTAAATTTTGTTATTTATTATGATAATAAGATTTGGAACAGTAATAATTTGTATTCCTTACGCTATTGGATCACAATGTGGACTTTTAACCTCTATAATAATGAGAAGATTAATCCCTCCTCAGGTATACAGGTAAGGTATGCTAGTAATTTTTTTTTTTCCCCAGCTATGTGGAGTGGTCTTTTCACTCATTTGACAGAATCTTGGAATAACTTCAAAGGTCTAGATCCAGATTATGTAACATGGATGGATCTCATGGAGAAGCATGGCTACCATTCACAGAAGTTTGGGAAACTGGACTATACTTCTGGACATCATTCAGTTAGGTAATCAGATAGACTCTCCTCCTATGAAATGGACAGCAGTGAACAAGTCATGTAATGGTCTGTAAAGTGATTTCTCTCTCTGATTGAAATAGTAATAGCTTTAGTTTAAAAGAATTTGTATCAGGTACCTAGCAGGGATCTGTCCTGCAACTTTATGCAAGCATATCCCATGGAGTTGCACTTTGGCTTTTACTTGCAGTTGAAAAGTAATACCCAAACTGGTTTTGCCCAACAGGAATGATTATTTTTTTCCACTGATATTGCTCCCTTAGTGAAATTCATAAACCATTTTTGCCTTGCCTTGAGACTTCCTAGCTTCCTAGGTTATACTAGCAGTGTAGGAAAAGTAGAACAAAAACTCATAATAATTAATATTAAATCTATCATCACGAGAGGTTTTGTGGTGTTGTTTCTGAAGGCTGTAAAAGTTCACAGGCTTGTGCTGTCCTGATGAGTTGACCATGGATGCCTAACAAAGCTGCTCTGTCACTCTCCCTCAGCTGGGTAGGATAGAGAAAATATAATGAAAGACTCAGTGTTGAAAATAAGGATAGAGAGACATCAGTCAGGCAGACAGGGAAAACAGACTTAACTCAGGAGAATGAATTTAATTAATTGCCAATTAGAATTCTGAGTAAGGCAATAAGAAGACAAACCAACTCATGAAACACCTTCATCCCACCTTTCCTTTCTACCCAGGCTCAGCTTCACTCCCAGATTCTCTACCTAATCCCTCAGCAGCATAGGGGGACAGGAAATGTGCACTGTGTTCATTCATCTCATGTTGTCTTCTGCTACTCCTTCCTTCTTGCGGGGAGGACTCTTGGCAGTTCCACAGGTGCTTGCCAGGAGGCTACTCTAGTGCAGGCTTCCCACAGGATCACAGCCACCCTGAGCTATCCTCCTGCTCTCATCTGGGGTCCTCCACAGGCTACAGGTATATGTCTGCTCCATGGACTGCAGGCGAACAGCAGTCTCACCATGGTCTTCTCCACAAGCTGTAGGGGAATCTGTGCTCCAGCACCTGGAGCACCTCCTCCACTTTCTTCATCTCCATATGTTTACTCCCCTCTCCTCTGACTGGTGATGCTGTGCAGGTTTCTCCCTTCCTTCTTAAATGTGTTATCCCATAGGCACTACCAGCATCATTGATGGGCTCAGCCTTGGCCAGTAGTTGGTCATCATTTAGCTGCCTGACATTGACTCTGTCTGACATGGGGGAAGTTTCTAGCAACTTCTTAGAGAAGCCACTGTTGTAGGCCTCATGTTACCAAAACCTTGCCATGCAAAGCCAATAGAGCTATACTTCCTATGCTTTAAAGCTTTCTGTGACTAGAAATTAAAAATTTTGAAACAAACATTTAGAAAGTAACTGAATGATGTTAAAAAAATCAGCATAATGTGTCTAGATAGTTGGGACAAAAAATCATGTCTTTGTTCTGTGTAGTTTTTATGAAGATGCTTTATCTCACTTATTAATAATGTCTGTTGTTGAAATAGCAATAAAGAATGGTTTTTTCTTTGATATTAAACAAGTTAAATTTACTTAAAATTTCCTCACTTCCCTCAGTAAAATTACCTACCAGAAGTTGAAAGGTGACATTAGTATGTTGTATGTACACAGTGCTTTTAAGTACAAAATACTTTATATATAGTATCCCCTCCAGAATCTGACCAAAGTAATCATTTCCTCTCAGATTTAAGACAGACCAAAAAAGAGAAAGCAAGGTATTGTTTCCTTTTTCTGTGTACCAGTTCTATCTGGATGTAAAAGTTTATTCAAATGATTTGCAACAAAAACTTCATGTTGACTTATTTTACCAGACAGTGTACCTATTTGTGTGCTATTTGGGCTTCTTGCTTGTCACTGTCTGGAGCTCCTCATAGTAAATTAGCATGTAAGTATGGTTAGATGTGCTCTCAGTTTTTCATTATTTTGCATTTTTCTTGATTTTTTTTCTTTCTAGTAACAAACAATTACTTGTACAATGTACTAGAAAGCTATTTGTTACAGTAGTGTTCTGATTCGTTGTGCTTCCTTTTATGAATGTTGTGAAAATATGCTCTCTGGCAAGAAACGATGTTAAGATGATTGCTTACAGATAGATCCTTGTATTATTGTAGCATAGAGGTTGTTTGTTGTGACTGTCTCAGGCATTCGTGATTTTCAAAAGAGCATACTCTAACACACAGTATGCCAATAACAGACCATTCTTTGAGACACCAAAGATTTTGTTCTCTGTAATGAAGCAAGACAGAAATGATTCTGAGGATGCATCATGCTTCAGCATTTCTAGAATAGATCTTCCATAAAATAACCCCCACAAATTAAAATTGTCTACTGTCTTATACAGACCTTTATACTTCTCTTCTGAATGACTTTTGTGCAGAGAAGATTGTATTTCATAAATAGAACTAGTATGCACTCACCCTGCCCTTCACTGAGATAGAAGAAATGTTTTATAATATTAAAATCTGTTTAATCTATAACATCACTCTAGGTTTAAAGAAAAGCAGCTCTAAGTAATTCCAGGAGTCCGTGGCTGTTCATGTAACTGGAACACAAAGTGGCACTGACATAAATGTTGGTTGTGTATAAATATCTGTATTCCAAAAGTGTTGCCTTCATTGTCACCGATCATAGGTGAATTCTGACTCCAGTAGGAAGACTGGGGAATGCAAAGCTGGACAAGGAGATACTCTGTAGTTTTTGAATCAGTTTTATTGTGTAGGAGTTAATGTAAAGAAAACTGTAATGTGAGACTATATAGAAGAGGAATGTAATTTTTTTGTTGCTTAATTTTCTGTGTTGGTAAAGTGTGCCAGCTCACAACCTCATAGTCGCAAACATTCAAATACTGATTCATATTCAAGTAGTCTGAACAGGATTGCTGGTATGTCATAGGGTAACTGGTGTCACCTGATGACATCTCCTATTTTTCTGGTAATTGGCAGTGATGAAATGGCATTTTACATAGGTGGTTTTTTAGGAGTGAAAAGTTGCTGTGGTATGATACTTTGACATAAAAATCACTGGCTTCAGTCTGTAGGAACATTAGGCAAATATCCTTTTTGTTTACATATTACACCTATCCTATTTCACTCTGTTTTTCTGTTGGAATAACAGGAAGAGGAATGGCATACAGAGTGCACAATGAACTGGTTGCCATTCTGAATTAGAATGCTGCTGACTCAACACTTGTACAGTGATCTTAACATTGAAATCCCCTTCTTCAGTACTGACCTATTTTGCTGATATCACTCATGTTCCTGGCTATTGATTCTTTAACCTTGCTCTCATTTTTTCTTGTACTCTCACATTTGCATGTATATATTCATTCTTATATTATAGTAAATATTTTTGTCATGAGTCTTCACAGATGAGAAACAGCACTTTGCAAAACTGTGGTAGCACCAGTATTAGTAGAGTTACAATTGTGTACTCTTATTTTTCTCATTCTGGTGTGTATGGATTTATCTACTTCAGTGATAGGATTTGAGTCTCACAAAAAGAAATTACAATATAGCCATATAACCACTTCATGTTTGTGTATGTCTTGGTCCCATGAGGCTGAATTCATAGGCATTTCAAATGTAATAGAAAAATACTGTGAAGTCAATGGTGTTGCAGTTTTTAATTGTCTTAGTTTTCTAGGACTTTACCCTACATTTCCACCTGGTACAATTTTTTATGACTTTTTTTTTTTTTTAATTCTGTGCAAATTTGAGATCTGTACTTATTTGAGTAAGTATGAGTAGTGGTTGAGAAGAAATGAAAACAAACACATGGTTAGTCAGCCTTTCTATGCCTACTCAAAAGGAATTTGAAAATGGCAGTTTACGGCATTTTTAATTCAAAAAATGAAAACTACAAATACACTTCCTCAGTCAGAGAAAAACACCTGTCTTGTTCCCAGCATGGCATCTGTGTAGACATTTGAAAACTCTTAAGTAGCTAAGTAATCTAATAAACAGTGTCGAAGAGTTATAACAAGGGTTCCTGTTTGTTGTGGAGATAAACTGTCCTGCTGCTTTAATTTCCTGTTAAAAGGGAGACTTAACAAAGGGATATAGAACAGTTCAGCTAGCACAAGATTCACAGTCAATATTACCTCTTTAGAAACTACTCTAAAGCATATATGTTCTTTTCAAAAAAACCCACTTCTGCACCCTAGTCCCATAGTTAGCTGATATAAAAAATCTTGTAACTTTTCTGTTTCAACAGTTAGGTTGCATGAGATAAATTGATTCTGCTTTATCCTAACCTATTGCAAACAGTTCATTGCTAAGACAGATCATCTAACTATGGTAGTTCATGTATCTTAAAAACACATATATATATAATGAAGAAATAACCATTGGATTGTGACTTGCTCGTAAGATAATTGTTCAGAGATGTGAATTAATGAGATTTGAAGAAGAGGGTTTCTAGGAAATAAATACTAAGAGAAAGAACTGGATCTTTAGACTGTTGAATGTGTCGGGCCTTTGCTTCCTGTCAAAAAGACTCCATGTATGCTTTTGAGTATTGCTGGCTATTTCACTTCAAATAGATGTAGTTACTGACTGTCATGAAATCACTTTCACTTGGGTCAATAATGATGGTAGTTCATTAAGCTTTATCTTCAGTGTTGCACTGCTATATCCTTTATGGCTTTTTTTCCCATTATATATTTGTTACAATCGCTGGAGTACTATCTGCTAGCAAAGGAGATATGATCTTCTTTCATTCCCATTGAAAATGTTGAAAATTTACATTACTTCCTAAAGCTTTTAAATAATTGCCTGACAAGTCCTTGCTCTTTCATTTTAAACTAAAGATCTGAATTGAGTATTGCACGTTTTTTCAGTTCTCCCCCCTAACTTTTTGAAGATTCTTATTTTTGCACATCTTCTGCCTGAGGATTATCTTTCATCTTGAACATGTCAAAACACCTCCGCTGTTCTTCTAGAATGTGGAAAGGATCTGATGTGAGATTTTGTTGGAGTGTTTTTGAGGGGGTGGTTTTGGTTTGGGGGGTTGTTGTTTGGGTTTTTTTTAGCTTTGAGGGAATTTTGTTCTTTTAACTTGATCCTAATCTCATTTTGATTGGATATTCAAACAGGCCTATGTCCTGTACAATTATTTTTTCTGTGTAGGTCAGTATTATGACATTAGTAGCAACTTTACACACCTATATACACCTTTACCATAATTTTGTTTTCATGTTTGTGAAATGCTTTCTCTATAGACCATCTAGCTACCTTAATTTGTTCTAAGTAACTTGTTTAAGTCTGTTTAGCTTGGAAGTGTGACCCTAAACAAGGAGTCAAAACAATAAAAAGAATTGTTGCAGGATTGTGAATAGCTTTACTGGTGGTTAAAAGTGCACTGGTAAAATTCCTGTAGAGACAAAAGTGGTTAGATGTGGCAGCAGAGATTTCCCCGTGTTTTAGAGAGGCAACAATTGTCGTGACATTAGGAAAATTTATTCCAAAGATATTTTATTATTAAAATGTTGTCTTTTTTCCCTTTCTTGCTTTCTGTATACCCTTCTCTCTGTTATTTTCTTAACAGCATTTGTCAAGTATCAATTGTACAAAGTAAACCGCTCTTACAGATTTTTGTCTTGTGTCTTGAAATGTTTTATTAGTACAGTCTAAGTCCAGAATGTTGTTTCTAAAGGCAGCCTCACCGGGCAAGTTACTTCCCACTGGACTCTTTCAAATAACAAAAATCTTATGCCTTATTATAAAATAAATAGTACATTAATCCATGTCAGAATGGGGAGCAGATGGAGATGCTATTTCTAAATATTATTTTGTAAATGTGAGAAGAACCATTCTGTAATGAAGTGATAATAAATAAGACAGAAGATTCAGAAGCAGAAAAAAAAGGGCTGAAGGTTTGAATAAAAAATAGATGCACAATAGCTATTGCTCAATTACATAACAATTCTCTTTTATGTAGGAATTACAAAGAGATTGCAGCTAAAAGTATAGGGGAAGTTATTCAGGAATTTGTAAGGCATTTTGTTTAAAGGAAAAGTGAGGAAAACATTTTCTGCTGAGTATGTGTCTTGTATATGTATTTTCAGTAACCGTGTAGAAGCTTGGACTAGGGATGTTCAATTCCTGCTCCGGCAAGAAGGGAGACCAATAGTGAACCTTACAGGTGATAGGAAGCTCGTAAGAGTGATGGAAGCAGATTGGCAGAATACTGATAAAGCAGTAAATTGGATAAAGGAAGAAGCTGTTAACCTTACTCAACCGTTTGTTCTTTACTTGGGATTAAATTTACCACATCCATATCCATCACCCTATGCGGGAGAAAATTTTGGATCTTCTACATTTTCGACATCTCCCTACTGGCTTGAAAAGGTATGTGAAGATATAATTTAAATATAAATTCATTAATAACTGAGCTGTTTAGGTACAGCATTTTATTCCTGATTTTTTCAAGTCAGACCCAGTACAAGTTAAGAAAGTACTTGAATTAGATGCTGGATTTCTGATTTAAGGCTAAGCAAATAGAAGTAAGGAATTTCTCTCTGTTATAGGAAAGGCTTGGTAGCAGTAGTCAATGAGTCAATAAAGAAGTTTGGAATTCATTGGCTAGAAACCATTAAAAAGAACAAAATTACTGCTATTCTTAGCTGTGCATTATTTTCAGTAATGATCTGATGTTCATTGTTATGAATATTCTGTATTCTTGTTTTAAATGATGTTATATGTAATCATTTTGTCTGAATTTTACAGTGAAAGATTGATTTTTCCTGCAGTATAAGCCTAGAATATCAAGCAGCATAAGATACAACAGTAATTTTTCTTTTCTGTTAGCTTTTCCTGTGCTACTGTAGATTTTCAACATTTTTAGATCACAAAAAATGGCCTGTTATGTCTGTACGTGTAAAGCTAAGAAATAGCACTCCATTTCAAAGGAGAAATATTTTTTCTCTATCTTGTTTGATCTGCAGTTGCCGTTATCTGCCATAAAATATAGATGTGTTACAATAGCTGTCATTGCATAAAGGTATTGATATTCTCTGCAGCTGAAGCGTGAGAATTTGCTTTGAAAAGACTTTATGCTTCCAAAAAAAACCTCTCAATATGCAGTTTGTATAACTTGTGGCTTGTTCTACTGGAGAACTGCTAGATCTCCTTATCTGGGTGCAGGAAAAAATATGAATACATATTAAAAAAGATATGTGAAATTCATTGTTATAGTAAGGGTTGAGGGTTCTTCTGGGAATGATGAAAAGTTTGAGAGAAGAGGAAGAACATGGGGAAAACCCCTTCATTTACAAAAAACAAGATCTATCTTATTAAGGAAAACTTGCTAATTGCTAGGTTAGATGTGTCTTGGGAAGTGTCACAAGACAGAGTTATAGCATCTGTGACAAATTGTCATCCTTAATCCAGTTAAGAGTACTTAAACTCCGTAGTTTGCTGAGGTCCTTTCCACCACTACTCATACATGCTGCATTGTGTGGATGACACATTTCCGTTTATTGACCATTGGCTGGTTCTTCTGGGATGTAGCTGTGTTTTGGTCATGGAAGATGCAGTCTTTGAAAATAACAGAGATAATCCCTTGAAGAAGTTTCATTGCATAGATGAAGAACTGAATTAAATGTCCTGTTCACTGGGGGTCTAATACAGAACAGAGTATCAACATGGTACATTTGTGAAAGCCTGTGTTGTTTACCAGGTGGTCCCCTGTATTTTGCACAAGCTGTCACTTTTTCAGGGCATGCGCCTTCTTTACTAACTATGAATTACGGCAGACAGACAAGGAACTATGACTTTGTGAATCCTTAAAACTGGGGAGTAGTCCTGTAGAAAAGAATCATGGATGGAGAGGGACACTTTTTGCTCCCATTATCTCTTAAGCTAATACATACTATTTGAGAAGTCTGAAATGTAACTTTATGTAGCCAAGGGCCTTGAGCAATAGAAAGATAACTGCAGCAGTTGTCTGCTATTATTTTTCTTCCATGGTTTCTTGTAGCAAGCTATTTCCTACAAAGCCTAAGGACACTTAGATTTTAGTGTGTTTGTTTGACTGTTAAAAAGCAAGGTTTTATTCCTCCAGACACTTTTAACTCTTGCAACTCTTACCAACTCTTACTCTTTCCAACTTTTTTAGCCGTCAGTCTTCCTCCTAGTAACAAGTGATAGGATGAAAGGAAATTACCTCAAGTTGGAATAATGTAGTCAGTTCTTTTTATCAAGATGTCAAGATTTGTCATCGCTGTCCTGGAGACTTTCCCAGACTGCATGAATTTCCATGTGGTCTCATATAACACTCAATACATGAGGTTTATTGTTACTATATAGGTAATGAAGACACAATGCCAGTAGTTTTGTACTTCTTCTGGAGTACAGTTCTAGAAAATTTTTCTGTGCTCTCTCTCTTAAAGTAATACAGCAGCTGGTAAAGAACCTATATCTGGCTCCTAGCCTTAGTTTCTAGATGATTTTATAGCTGTTTTTTTTTTTTTAATTGATACCTTGAAGCTGTAGGAAAGTACATAGAAGGTAGCAGCACATAACAGATAAGCAGCTAGTGTTTCCTAGACCATAAATTGTGAACTGTGAATTTGGGCTAAAAAGTTTTTAATCAAATCTGTGTTAAAAAATGTGTTTAATTCAGTTGCTGAAGTAATGTTATTTTCATCTTATTTTTAGGTAACTTATGAAGCTATTAAAATACCCAAGTGGTCTTCTCTTTCAGGGATGCATCCAGTAGACTATTACTCATCTTATACCAAGAATTGCACAGGAGAGTTTACAAAGGAAGAAGTGAGAAATATTAGAGCATTTTATTATGCTATGTGTGCAGAGACAGATGCCATGTTGGGTAGGTAATATTTCATTATACAGTGGGTTTTTTGGTTCTAATTTTTTAAAGAAAATGCTGATAGAGCTAATCTTTGGGGAAAAAGATAGAAAACAAAATGCCTTAATTCAGATCAGTGAGTAAGTCATGTGCATGCTACCTAATCAGTCTATAAGAAAAATAACAGGATAGTTTTTAAAGTTCTTGCAAGGTGAATTCAGCGCACTCTGAAAAGTAATCAAAAGCACCAGTCAGAAGCTCTGTTGAAAACCAGCAGGAAAACTTTGCATGTCCTATGTGCAAGATCAACAAAATGATCTTTGATTAAGTGCTAAATGAAATAATGGAAACATTTTTGTGAAGGAGACAGACTGACAAAGCAGAGGTCGAAGGAAAGAAAAATTTTAGTGTTTAAGTAGTTTTCCTTAGAGATTGATTTCAAATGCATAGACTGGATGACAGCTGTTATACATGAACTAAACAATAAGGTTACAGTTGGAGTTTCCCTTAGCAGTATATTGTTGAAAGTTAAGAAAAAATAATTAATTGGACATTCAGAATTTTTCCTAGTTTGCAGTAAGGTCTACATACACAAAAATGACAATGCGAATTGGTCTTAATTTATTTTATTTCTTAATTTGAAAAGTGACCATGAATGAACAAGAATTTACTTGCATAGTAATATGAAATTAATGAATAAGTAAGCTAACATTTTAGTCATATTAGATTGATAAAGTGAATTTAAAGACACAGAATTACTCTTCCTCATTTTATGAATGAAAAGAGATCAGTAGAAGGGATTGCAAAGTAGCTGCACTGGGGTTTTAACTTTGTAACATATTTTAGCCAGTTTAGTTAAGCAAGAATCATTCTGGTGTCTTAATATTTAAGATGCATAAGGGCTTTGCTTAATTGCCAACATCATGGATCTTAGCCCTGTCTTTGTTGCTCAAATGTACGTACAAAGAGAAAGGAGTGTATGTCATGTTTTCACTGCACAAATGCATGTGCAAAAAGAGAGGAGTTTCCAACCATCTGAGTAGGAGGATTCCTTGAGGTTTGCATGCTGTTTTGCAGGTACAGAAGTTGGAAGAAGTATTTTGAACATTGCCTTTTCAGTATCTTTTTGTTGTTGCAGGTGAGATTATTTCAGCTCTGAGAGATACTAGGCTTCTTGGAAAAACAATTGTTATATTTACTGCAGACCATGGAGAACTTGCTATGGAACACCGTCAGTTCTATAAAATGAGCATGTATGAAGGAAGTTCCCATGTTCCTCTTTTAGCTATGGGGCCAGGCATAAAAGAACAGCAGGAAATACCAAATCTAGTATCTCTTGTGGATATATATCCTACTATGCTTGGTGAGTTAAGTAATTTCAAATGAAAATTTTTTTCCCAGTTATCGTTAATATGCATCTGTATTATAGTCAGAATTATGCCTCCACTTTGTGAGGCAATATAGTAGCACAACAGGAGACAATTTATCCATAGAGGATACATATGGACTAAATAGAAAAAGTAAAACATGGATGAAAAAATTAAATGAAGGAGCTAATGATGTACCTTATAACTGTTACTGTCATCAATGTAATTACACTGAGTGATTATATATAGGACTTTTATTAAAAAAAAAAGGGATAAAAGCAAATCAGATGCATTTTAGATATGAGTAATCCTTGCTACCCTTCATAGCTAATAATTTTCTACAGAAATTACAGTGTAAATGTATCCAGGGAATGAGATTAAACCTGAAATGATGGCAGGTTCATTAGTTTATCAAAGAAATTTATTTTATGAAGAGCCATATGAAAAAAATGTGATAAAGGCTTTGTGTAAGAAATGTACAGTTGATCTGGGCAGGCATAATAATATATGATAATGGATATCCATTTTTACCTTATTAGATATGAAAATACTTAATATGGGATGGAGAATCAAATAAAAAGAATTGACATTAAATTACTTAGATGGAAATCTAAGAATGAATTTTTAAACATCTGTGATAAATCATGCAAGAGATGATTTTCATTGGAAGTAAACATCAGGTGAAATTGCCATTTGAGACTTTAACGGTGATCTTTTAGTCTACCAATCAGAAAAAAGTTCTTTTCCTGCCAGTATGCCAGGTTTGCTCTCTAAGAGGTCTCACATGCACACTGCAGTTGACTACTAGTGGGCTACAGAGTCACCTCTGATACAATTATTTTCCCCAGTCCTGCCAGAGAAGAAAGTGGCCCTGCTCCTCAGCTGATAACCATAATGGCATTTCAGTATTCACTGATGAATAAAGCTACATAGGAGCTTAGCACTGTTATTGTTCAAGGAATAAATGGTTACACCATGTTGGATGTGGAGCTTTTAGGGTCTTTTCATGCTATGGCATTCTTTTTCTCCTACCCGATGTAGTCCAAGCAGAAGAGAAATGTTTACAACCATGATTAAAAAATAAAAAAGCACCATCTATCAAAAGAGGTTATTGTAATCTCTTTTTGCAAATGTCTGTTAGATATAGATGATACTGTATTTGATCAGCATGGTGGCCAGCTTGCCTTGGGAAGTTATTTAAGATTTTTTTTGCGTGGTTTTTTGTTTGTGTTTTTTGGGGGGGCTTCTTTTGCTCTACAAGAAAAATAATTAGGAATGCATATTTTATTATCAAAATAAAATGCTCAGACATCTGTAGCACTGCATTAGGTTTTTTTTAATCATGGAAATTGTGGTTGCATTTTGATTTTGTATATCTTTCCTTAGATATAGCAAAAATTCCTGTCCCACAGAACCTCAGTGGGTATTCTCTTATACCACTGCTATGTGAAATGGCTGAAAATGAAGTGTCACCCAGAGGACCTCGGCCCTCTTGGGTGCTGAGTGAGTTCCATGGCTGCAATGTGAATTCTTCTATGTATATGCTGCGAATTAGCAAATGGAAATACATCGCATACTCAGATGGCTGTTCAGTTCTGCCACAACTATTTGGTATGTTACAACTTTTATGTCCCAACTGATTCCTTAATTTACTTAAATGCAATCTTAACTGGCTTTTTGTATATTCCAGACCTTACTGCTGATCCAGATGAGCTAACAAATGTTGCCATAAAATTCCCAGAAATTGTACATTCCTTGGACAAAATACTCCGCTCTGTAGTAAACTATCCAAAGGTTTCTTCTTCTGTCCAGGAGTATAACAAGCAACAGTTTATCAGCTGGAGACAAAGTTTGGGTCAAAATTATTCAAGTGTTATTGCAAACCTTAGGTGGCATCAAGACTGGTTAAAGGAACAAAAAAAATATGAGAATGCAATTGATAAGTGGCTTGGTAAGTAGATAAAACAACCTGGACTTGAAATGTCTGAGGACATGAAAACATTATGCATTTGTAATATTATACTATATTTCAAGTGTAAGACTTACTGTCTTACGTAAGCTATTGAAAGCAAAGATTCCAAACAGTTACTGCTTTGTGTTAAAAAGCCAAGAGTATTTTATGTAATTATCCAGCACAACAAAACTAGAATTTTATATGTTATTGTTTTGTAACACTGAAGTGTACCCAGAAAGGCTAGTATGTAAGTACTAATTGTATGTATGACATATTTAGCTGCTTGTAAAAGCATTAGAACTCAATTTATAAGGACAGAGAAAAGCAAATATTGTAAAATTTAATGAAGTAAGCTACCTATTACAGTAGCATTTGCTGGGTGGATTATAAATCCACGTTGATTACATAGTCATCCACTTTAGAGAAGCTCTAACAGTTAAAATAGAATCAAAAAGTTAATAATGACTATTGGTCTGAACATAGATGCAGTTTATTCATGTACTCAACTATGTCAGCATATTCCTATATCATATATATGATTGACACTCCATCTTTTCCAGATCTGCCTGCTAATCTCTAATCTCTTGTTTTTGAGTCTGGTACTTACTATTCCCTGCTGTTTAAAATTTCATAATACGCGTAAGTTCTTAATTAAACATGTGAAGAGGAATCTGTTCTCTGGTTACAACTGGAAGTGAAAATAAAAAGGACCAAAAAAAAAAAACCCTCTGGCCAAACCAGAGCAGAGTAGAGCAGTTCTCTGAGAAGTGATTCTGTGATTTTTATAGCGTAAGATGAAAACTGCTTGACTCTATTATGCACTTAGATTCTGCAAGTAAATGCTTTAATGCACATCAGTAAGTGGAGAACTGAAACCTAAAATGTGCACAGATGAGACACAATCGAAGCTTGTAGGAAGAGTTAACATAAAAATACTATTTCACATTTTTCCAGGGATGTGGCAAAACCCCCAAGTTTTAGAAGAAGATAAGATTTAGGGAGTAATTCTTCTGCTTAAGGAAAATTATAGGAGCACTTAGATTTGCTTATTCTTGATCACAGTCCTTGCTGCTATAGTACCAATTCAGAATGACTTTATACACAAATGCTTTCTGGAATTTGTAATTAAATACTTAGCGGTACCAGTAAGCCAATAAAAATAAAAAGGACATGTATTTTCTGACGGTGATGAATTGCACATCACATGCATTTCACACTGGAATTAGGTATGTATCTATGAGCATTTTAGCTATTTTCTGTCTTTGTGTTCACAGGACATTACCACTATGGCAGAATTTTTTATTTTTTTTTTTAATTTTTGTAGGCAAGGAGCAAATTAGTAGTCAAAAATCCTTCAAGCCCAGTAGCACATGCCGTTATAATTCTGGTTAAAATGAGTTGAGGTAGGGATGAAATTGCCTAAAATAAGTGGACTGCATAATTAGAGAAATTATTTATATCCATATGAATCTTTGTTCGAGAGGGAAAAGAATAAAGAAATTGATCACTTTTCAGAGATGTAGGCAAAATTCAACACATTGTAGAGAATACGGTAAAATAAAATTCTGGTGAACTGGATGTGGTTTGTGTGTGCTTTTATTAATGACTGAATGTTTAAAAAAATTACTAGGGAAAATTGTATTTTGTCAGTTCTGTGGATAGTGCTTTCTTTGAAGACATGGACTTTCAAGATGTTCTAAAGGTTATGTTTACAAATGTGCCATTTGGGATACTCTGTGAAATGAAAGAAAAATTGGAAAAACAAACATCAAAATCTAGTGTCACCGACTGTCCAAAGAAGCCCAGTGCATGGGTGCAACCTTCCAGACAACACAGGAAACTCCAAGCGCTCTCCATAATTTATCAGCAGTCTTGGCTCACAGGTGAAGTCCTGGATGACGGGAAGCTGGCCAATGTGACACCCATCCACAAGAAGGGCTGGAAAGATGATCCAGGTAATTACAGACCTTAGCCTGACCTCAGTACCAGGAAAAGTTATGGAGCAGTTAATCCTCGGAGCAATCATGCAACATCTGCCAGATGACCAGGGGCTAAGGCCCAGCATGGTTTTAGGAGGGATAGGTCTTGCCTGACCAACCTGGTCTCCTATGATCAAGTAACTCGCCTGATGGATGAGAGGAAGGCTGTGTATGTAGCACACCTGGACTTCAGTAAAGCCTTCGACACAGTCTCCCATAGTATACTCCTGGAGAAGCTGGCAGCCCAGGGATTTGNGATCGGAACAGATGGGAGAGATGGGCAGATTCCAGTGGGATGAGATTCAACAAGTCCAAGTGCTGGGTCTTACAATTTGGTCACAATAACCCCATGCAGAGCTATAAGCTGGGGTTGGACTGGCTGGAGAGTGGGCAGGCAGAGAGAGACTTGGGAGTGCTGGTGGATGGGAGACTCGACATGAGCCAGCAGTGTGCCCAGGCGGCCAAGAAGGCCAATGGCATCCTGGCCTGCATCAGGAATGGTGTGGCCAGCAGGACTAGGGAAGTTATCCTTCCCCTGTACTTGGCACTGGTTAGGCCTCACCTTGAGTACTGTGTCCGGTTCTGGGCTCCTCAGTATAGGAGAGATGGAACGTGTTCAGAGAAGGGCAACGAGGATGGTGAAGGGGCTGGAGCACAAGCCCCATGAGGAGTGGCTGAGGGAGCTGGGGTTGTTCAGCCTGGAGAAGAGAAGGGTTGGGGGTGACCTTACTGCTGTCTATAACTACCTGAAAGGAGGTTGTAGTCAGATGGGAGTCGGTCTCTCACGTAACTGGTGACTGAACAAGAGGGCACAGTCTCAAGCTCCATCAGGGGAGGTTTAGACTTGATATTAGGAAGAAATTCTTCACACAAAGGGTGATTTCCCATTGGAATGGGCTGCCCAGAGCCGTGGTGGAGTCACCGACCCTGGAGGTGTTCAAGAGTAGGCTGGATGAGGCACTTGGTACCATGGTTTAGTTGATGGGCTGTTAGATTATAGGTCAGACTTGATGATCTTTAAGGTCTCTTCCAACCTTGTTGATACTGTGATACTGTGAATGTGCACACATTCGAAGACCACAGCTACCATGTCAGGAAGTACGGGATGCATGTTTGCAAGGTGGTATTCTGGTGTGTGAGCCAACAAGTAACATTGTTTTCAGTCAGTATGCCTAAGTTAGTACTTCTTGTATATGGTTCTCTTAAAATGCTCACTTAAAAAGATGACTTATTTAAATGATGACTTGCTTGTTAAAAGAAAGACTTCAACTTTTGTAAGTTATTTATAATTTTATTACATTGTGCCTGAACCTTTGTTCTGAAGAACAAGAGAGAAAGAAAGCAAAAGCCCTGGAAAGTTGGTAACCTTTCTGTCTCTGTTTGCAATAAATAATATTCCTATGTTGTTTTAGAACTGAGCTATTTCAAGTCTAAAACAGATGAATTTAACAATATGATCATATTCAGTTACTCTGTTAGTTATGCTCATGCATCTGCATTATTGTAACATTAGTAACTGAGGTGGCAAGATGCAAGCCTGGCCAACTAACAAAGGAAAAAATCTGTTCACCTGAGAGGTAAGAGCCTGTCACTCTGAATTTGCCAACAAATCACATGAAAATAATCCTCTCCTGCCTTTGACAGGATAACTGGACTAGTTGTTAAAAAAAAAAAAAAAGTCAATGGAGGAACCCAGACTTTGACTACACTTGGAAAATGACCTGTCTGATCTACTGTAATCTGGAAACAGAGTCTAGATAAAATTACTGTAAGTTAAGTTCAAAACTGGCTAAAATCAAGCTCAGTAATAGATTCCAAAAATGAAAAAGTAGGAAGACTGATAAATAAAGTCTGCAAGAATTTTATGTAGTTCTGTTTTATACTTCTTTATTAAGTCTTTAAATTCTTTAGTCATTTGAATGCACAAGTAGGCAACTTTTCCTTATTAAAATGAGAAGGTGCATGTGAGGAGAGCTATCAACATTTCTGAAAATAGGCTGCAATTCAAAGCAGTCCTGATTAGATGGAGAAAATTATTTGAAATCAGTCAGGTGAAATTCATCATGGCTTAGTTAAAGGTGAAAACAAAATGGGAAAATACTAACATTGTGAACAACAAAATACCTAGGATGCAGTTTTACAGAAATAAAAAACCTCCAATGCCAGGATACTTTAAAGAAATAGCAACATACTATGAATCAACACTCACACTGCCTTGCTCTGTGCTGTCCTTTTCATGTGCTTTGGACATCCAAACTCATCCCAAAGAGCACAGCTTGTTCCTTGTCCTTAGAAACACTATTCGCAGGCCAAAACACCTACAGACCTCTTTCTTTGACTACCTCTACACTCCACCCACTCTGCCTTCGTTTTCACTTCAGTGTCCAAACGCACCCCTATGAGCCCAGCGTAGTCCTGCTATTCGGAAGCCAAAACACTTGGAAGCTCTTTGCTGTACAGAGCACTCACACTGCCTTGCTCTACACCTTCGTTTTCACCTGGACATCCAAACTACACCCAATGAGGACAGCTTGCTCCTTCTGCTTGGAAACTGTATTGACAAGCCAGAACATACGCAGACCTCTTTCTTTGACTGCCTCCACACTCCAGCTCGCAGTGCCTCGCTCTACGCCTATATTTTCACTTCCACGTCCAAACTAACCCAAACAACACAGCTTGCTCATCTTGCTAGAAACACTATTCTCAGGGAAAAACACAAGCAAGGCGAGGCGTGTGAGAGCCCGGTCCCGGGCGGCGGCCGCCTCCGGGATGTGCAGGAGCAGGCGCTGCCAGCGTGGCTTGGGCGGTGCTGCCCGTGCTCTTGCCTCGGGCTCTGCCCATAGGAACCATCCCAGCCCCGCCCTGGAGCCACGGGGGGCTGACAGCAGCCTCCGGACTTTTGCAAGTACAGGAGAAATTCCTTAGGAAAATGAAAACAGACCCACAACAGATGGGGTGATCCTGGGTGTATGTACAAACGGGGGGATGACAAGCTGGAGAACAGCCTCAGAGAAAAGGATCTGATCGAAGGCAAGTTGGATATCGTTTACAAGAGTTCTCTGACAGCCAGGAGAGCTAATTGAGCACTGCGGTGCATCAGGCACAGCACTGCTGGCTGATGGAAGGAGGTGATTGTCCTGTTTTACTCTGCACTGATACGTCCGCATTTTGTGTACAAGCTATGTACAGTTTGGGCACCTCAGTATTATCAAACTCTACAGTGTGCACAGAAAAGGGAGTCCAAGATGGTGAAAGGCCTTGAGGGCGTGGGTTTTGAGGAGCACCTGAGGCAATTTAGTTTGTTCAGCTTGGAGAAGAGCAGACCCATCACAGCATACAGTTTCCTCAAGGCAGGCAGGAAAGGGGAAGGTGCTGATCTCATCTTTCTGGGGACCAGAGACACAATAGGACACAAGGAAAGGGAATAAAGAAGCTGCTTCAAGGGAAAGTCAGACTGGATATTGGGAAAAAAGGTTCTTCACCCAGAATATGTTTGGTCACTGAAACCGGTTCCCCAAGAGGTGGTCAAAGCATGGAGTCTATGGACTCCATGGATAGGGAGTTGAACTCAGTGATCCTTTGGGTCCTTTCTAATTCAAGATGTGATACAATATGATTTTTTTGCTTTACCTTTTACTTTTCTGTAAAAAATATGAGCTGAATATACTAATATATAAATTGGACATATTAAAAAAAAAAAAGAAAAATCCTACAACTTCCATACTATGAGTACTTACTAATTTTAGCCTAAAACTTTTATTCTCCATTCAGTCATCTGTGGAATATCTTGAAAATCACGAGCTTGTTGTAAAAGCACTAGTCTAGTCTGTCCATTTCTTTTAAAAAATGTATCTGTGTTAGAACTGAAACAATGAAATTCTGTTAACTCTTTTTAAAAGTTGGCTTGAAAGAAAAAAATGTAGTGTTTAGGGCAGTATCAGGAGCATAAAGGCATTTCATTTTAGAAAAAGAGAATGTTGTCTTTCAAACTTTGTGGTAATAATTACATTCTGTCTCTGTGATTGTTTTCTGGTATTCTGTAGTGCATTCTTTTTCACCTGCTATTGTGTTCAGAACTTAGACCATCTTTTAAATTTTCTGGTTTTTTTTAAGTATTCTCATTTTGCAGAGACACTTAATTCAGCAATTTAAGAAGAAATTGAAAGGACAAAAAGACATCTAAACATCTTGAACTCAAAGAAGACAACTTCTTTCATCTGACAGAAAAAAAATCCAGTAAACCACTAAGTAAAACCATGTGTTTTTTCATCTCTTGGAGTTCTTTGTACTATCGTGTAACATGCTTCATTTCGTATATGATGTGTGTATGTATGTGTACTGGGTTTGGCTGGAATGGAGTTAATTTTCTTCATAGCAGCTCATATGATGCCATGTTTCAGATTTCTGATGAAACAATGAACATAGCATACTGTTTTAGCTGTTTCTGAGTGCTGCTGCTGAAGCTCTGCTCTGCTCTGCCAGTGAATAGGTTGGGGCTGTGGAAGAGGTCAGGAAGGAACGCAACTAGAAAAATATCCTGAACTAACTAGAGCCATTTTATGCCGTATAATGGTTGTTCTGAGAAAAAAAAAAAAATGGAGTTAAGAGCCAGAAATAATTCATTCATATGTTGCCAGACCAGATTCATCTGAGATACTTCAGTATCTTGATAGCCTGATCCACCTGTCCATTGTTGCAATGTTCTTCAGTAGCATGACTCTTGGGTAAGCATATATCTATATGACATACTTTTATAACCAGCTTCTTTACCCAGGCAGTGATATATTGCCACAATTCCACAGCCCAGATTGCTTTATCTCTGTGCTAACAACTTATCTTTTTCCATTGTTCTAGCCAACCCCACAGAGCACTTGCTACCATGCTTGCTACCATGAATCAGAGCAGAGAAAGAGTACTGGCCATTTCTCTCGTTCAGCAATATCTGAAGCCGGCTGGATGGCTTTCAACTCTGCAACCAGGCTTAATCTACCCTCTCCCTGAACAGCTTCTATGGCCTCATAGAAAAGGTCATAGGAAAACATCAGCTTTCCATTTTCAATGTATCTCTAAAACACAGCAGGAACCATCAGTGAAAAGAGCACATTGCTTTTCATTTTCTGCTGGCTGATATATGGTGAGGCCTCCTTTGCACATGTTACATTTTCCTCCTCCAATGATGATGAGAGTTTCAAATTTTCACCTTTGGGCCACTTTGTGATGAATTCCAAAATCCCTGGTCACTTGGGGTTTTCTATTAGAACTTGTTTTAGGATTAATGTGACCAAGTAATTTCACACAGCTGAACACTGGCAGTCAGTGTGTGAGTAGGAGCTGTGCTTCAGTGCCAATCACTTCTGAAACAGCTTGAACTCCTTCATAAGCTGCTAGTGTCTCTTTTTCATTTGGGATATAGCAAACCTCAGATCCTTTGTATTCCTGGTTGCAGAACCCCAGGGGTTGTCCTCAAGTCTCCCCTAGTGCTTTTTGCCAGAGACTCCAGGAAGATTCATTCTCCCCAGCCGCAGTGTAGAGCACGTTTTTCACACCTTATTCCTTTCCTCAATGGCCCACAAGCTATTGCACGAACAAAATCATATTGCTGTGTTCCTTTAAATTATCAAATAAGTCATAATATCCTCTTTACCATTTTCTGAACATCCTGAAACGTTTATAATAGAATGGAGGGGTTTGTGCCATGCTTGGAAACAATATTTCCATTTTTAGTAAATCCAGTACACTGAAAGATAATTTGATATACACCACAGTAAATATTATTCAGAAGTTGATATATAAAATATTTTAGTTACATCTCATCCAAAGTGTGAATACAATATAGTTATGAAGAGTAGTCACAATCAGAAATCTTAGAACATCTTGTCATATATGTACAAATTGCTTGGGAAGTACATTATAAAGATTGCAAAGGAGAATGTGTTGGCTTCATGGAATACAGATGCACCAGGTAATACCAACAAAGAAAATCCAGGCAAAGTCAGCCAAGTTCTGTTATGAATTACTGAGTAACTATAATCACAAAGAACTGAACTACTGTTGCACTATCCCACTGACATTCGTAAATTAGGTATACCCATCTTTTTTATCACATTTCTGGTAGTGATTGGCAAGGTTCTCAATAATTGTATGTTCATGGTTTGAACCAAAGTTTGTATTACATATAAAGCACTCAAATACATATTGGGAAAGGACATACACTCCACATAAGATCACAGAAACATAATTTCTTAACCAGACTATATCTGGAGTGCTAATTAAAAGTCTAAAGGATTTGTTCAAAACTTTAGGAAAAATGTTTTTGAAACCATTTTGATCTCACAATAACTATTAGCAAGAAATTTGGAGGTCAGCATGATATCAAGTAACTGAACATACTTAACAAAATTGCTGTAATTTCATGCAGGAAACAACAGAGCAGGACTAATTTACTACCTAAGACTAATTTACTATCAGTAAATTAATAAGTTATTAGTAAAAAGTTATCTGAACGAATAGCTTTCATCGTCATATTCAAGCTCATCTTCCTCATCATCTTTAAAAAGTCCATGTCTAAATTTGCGATAAATTGTGCCATCCTGGCTCATGTATATAATGTCGTCTTCTTCATCATCATCTTCATTATTTTTATCTCTGTACTCAATCACTTGATCCTCCTGGTAACTGGGACTCCTGCTGTAGTTGCTCACATAGGAAGGGAATGTTTTTGAATGATTTGTCAGCTTTTCATACCCACCCTTATTGACAGCCTGCATTTTGACTTGTGATCTTCTCCAGATGAATACAATGGCTCCAATGACAAGCAGAAGCAAAATGCAAATAATAACAAAGTAAGTAGTTTTTCTTTTTGTCTCAGGTGGTACAGTGATCCGTAATATACAGTCATCTACAAAAGCAGATAGAAAAAAAAAAGATGACATGAGCTTGTGCGCATATGTTTGTATGTGTGTATGTGTGCATGTGTGTTGTATATTTGTCTTAAAATGCCCAGTACAGTGTTTAGGACTATTTACACTTCTAAAAGAATTAACCTAAGTTTGCTTACTTTTCCAGTAGTGCAACTGTATTTTAGTACCCGTGTTGTTTGGATTCCTATTCTTCTTTATTTGATTCAAAATAATCAGAAAGAAGCGGAAGAGCTAGCAGGTACACAAATATTCAGGTTCTGTTCATTGAAGAAAGCACTTCTCATTCGGCAGGTTTATGAAATACCTGGCCATTTAATACAATAGTTGTGAATGAAAGAAGTTGCTTTCTCCACCATCAGCCATGATTGCTATTATTTGTATAAAGCCTTTCCTATTGTAGTGATGGAGCAGTAGAAACACAGTGTGCCAACAGCAGTACATTTTTGGTGTATTCACCTTTTTATTTTTAAATGTCAGGTTAATCAGCCATAAAGCCCTGCTCTTCAGCATGGTCCTACCTTGTGTTTTACTGCAGTCACAGCACTCTGCATTGCCTTCTGGGTCAAAGTCTCTGCAGCAGGGCAAGCAGCGGCTTTCTTCTAGGTAGAGCTGCATGCTCGCTGGACAGACTGTGCAGTTGAGAGGACCAGGTCCCTTGCACTCAGTGCATGAGCTGTCGCATCTCTCACATTTGGGTTTGTCCTCCTTCAAACACAGAACACAAGCAATGCACCTTTCATTTTGGATTCATTGGACCTGATTCGGCAGTTCTGTCCAGTCATTCACTGGGTGGTCATATCTGGGAACCATGATTGTCAATGGCAAAATACAGTAGCAAATCTAAAATTTCCTATTTTCTGTGTTCTTGGTGATCTGCTTGTAGGGAAATGGGGTAAACTGTCATACGAGCTTACAGATCTCAACTAGCTAGACAGGAATATAAAGTTTATTCACACTGTAAGCTGTTTGAGTCAGAAAGTGTGCTTTTGTTTTACTAGTCCCACACTAGCAGATCTGTGTTCTTTGGCAGTAATGATGATAAAGTGACCTTCAAGAAGCTTACTCAAGAGTATCATTAAATGTATCTGACATGGAAGAAGCAACATGAAATTATCTGGATGAGAAATAAAAAAAAAGATAAGAGAATGCATTTCCTTTGTAACTGGGAAATAAGCAGAAGTAAGGAATACAGGTGGCTAGAAACTTTCTAGCAAAACAGACTTCCATTAGATTGTGTTGATTCTTTTCTACAGAAACAGCTTAGATACATGAACGCTTCTCAAATTCCAGATAGGGTCCTGCCAGCCTCTGGGTACAAAGGCCACCAAAGGTCACTGTGGTGACCAAAGATCACATCTATTTTGCAGAATTCTCTGAGATCAGGTGTTTCAGCATTCACAGTTCCTGGTCTATTGGGGGAAAAAGTAATTTTTCTTCCATGATACCAAGGAACCCACTGTGAGGATTTGGAAACTAATACACTTTTCACTAAACTTGCTGTGAGACTTAAAAGACTGCTTTTGCTGGAGCAAAGAACCTGTGCAAGATGGGAAGATGATAGCAGGTAATAATTTCTTAGAGTCAAGGCTTTTGCAAAGACCTGAAGATATCGCTGGTCCCCAGCTCTTGGATTGTTTTCTCAGGCTCAATGGTATGAAGTAGCTAACTAGGCCAGAGACTCCAGGATATGCAGCATCTCAGGCCATCTGGCATGCCTTCCTGCTATATTCTTGAATAAACATATTTGGAAGGCAGTTGGTGTGAAATTCTGGAAGCTGGAGTGCCCAGATTTGTGGCACAGACCCAAATCTAATTGGGGTCCTACTCTACAAAAGATACAGCTCAGTTAACTCATCCCGTGCCTCCACTAGATATTTCTGCCAGCAAAAGTGTCTAATCAGAAATGCAAAGTGGTTTCTTACAGAACAGGAATCAGAAATCCATGGGCAAATCTCTGTTACACTGAAAGAAAAAAATGCTCAGTCCGCTAATACCGCTTTTCACATGGCTTTGATATCATTGTTGACTATAGAGGAGTACTCTACAGGTGACAACCCTAGAATGAGAAGCAATGCTTTCTCTGCCATGATAACAAACAAGTAAGCATACTTAAAGATATGCACCCTTAAAAACCCAGTAAAGAGCAATCTATTCTTTGTATTGTGCACAAATCACAGGAGAACAAGCCTACAAATGGGTACCTCTTGTCCTGATGTCTCCTGGACTTTGTATTCACCTACAAAACAGTCCGAGTTGCACATTCCACCTAATAAACTGTAGCTCCATACACATGATGTGCAGCTGAATGCTTCCTTCCCTGGAAGGATAAATGAAACAAAAATGTAACAGGAAAAATTGTCAGCTAACTTCCTTTAAAAATCATGCTGATCACTGCCACCAAAAAAAGAGTATTTGTTAACAGGAAGAATCATTGTTGAGGACTTCAGCATGAAGAAGTATTTAAAAAGGTATTTAAAAAGGTCCATTTTTGTCTTTGTGTTTTATGTACCCTCAAAATATATTTTTTATTGGTTTTATATTCAAGAAAAGATGATTTTGGAATCAGTTGTACGGGGAAGCCCTGACTCATTCAGGAAAATCAATCAGGTCAGTGCACTTACGTAAAATTGTGGACAATCTTAGACAAATGCCATCCTTCACAAAATCCATACTTATTAACCTTGCTAAGTAACTGTTTTCAAGCCACGATGAATTAAGATATGTTTATGTATGAATAGTATAATACATTATTTAGTTCGATAAGAAAAAACATTCTTCACTCGGTGAAAACAGAGACTCATAGGCACCTGAAGACAGGTGCTGCGTGCAGTATTTCTGTGAAACACTGAGGTGAAGGGTTTTGTCCTCAATGTCAAGATGCATCCATCCACTTCCCTGCATCTAGACATTTTCTGCCACTATCTGAAAGTGAGAAAATGGAAATGAAAATAGCTGACATTAGCAGCAGTTAAAGAGCTGATGTTAGCAACCTTCTATAACACAGAAAATCTTCTATGTTACTGTGCAGTGTTGGGTCTGCCTTCCTCCTTTTCAGAACACCTACAGGACTGGCTTGTGTTTCACAATGGCGTCTCTGTAACTACGACAGAAAATCTGTCTGGTAGTATTTAAACCAAATAATGTAAAAAAATATTGAAGTAATCTGTAAATTGCAATGTATATCTTTTTGTCTCAGGTCCAAGCGAAAATATTTTTGCTACTTTTTATAATGTTGTTATACAATTACATTTTGATAGTTCTTGAATGTTCTGTTATTTCCATATTTTAAAATACTGTTATGTTGCAATTAGCCATCTGTGCTATCCAGTATATCTGTTACCAAAAACAAATTTCGTTTGTTACAATATGGTGTGGTCTAAGTTGCAGAGTGGCACCCATTAGCTATATATTGTTCACATGAATAAGGACATCAAATGGTTCCAAGGGGATTCATGTTGCTTGCTTCTGAATTGAATTAATTAGTAAAACTAAGAAACTGAATTACATGAGTGTGTTACAGAGCAAAACAGGTGACCTCTTCAAGGTAATTTAAAAAAATACTTAACTATGCTAAAAGGAGCAGGTATCACTGCATTTTTTTTATCCTAAAGTTATGCTTTATAGACATTTTCTGTTTCAAACTGTGAAGATGTGTGGTTGATATTACGTTCCTTGACTTCACAGAGTACCACACAGTTCAGAGAGTGAGGTATATTTCAGTCATCATTCAGTATTCATGTGAGAAATGAGGTACAGCTCTGCAACTACCAGACCTTTTTTTTTGAAGCTGATGAGCATCCTTATGAGAGGCCTGGCTGATGGAAAAGTCATTACTGTTTCCATTTATTTCCCTTCATCAACTTGGAAACGGGACTCAGGGACAGCTCTCCCTGTTAAGTGCCTGTCTTTACATTTGTGCTCCGTGTTTGAAGCAGCTCTGCGAGGAGCTTAGCAGGAATTCACATCCTTGCTTTCATCTCAGATAATCGATATGTAGAAGTAAGGTGTGAGCAGGGAGAAGTCAGTGCAGCAAGTCACCTAGAACCAGGGAGAGGTGGGGAGTAGCTGTAGCTACTTAGGTCATTGTCAGGTTTGCAGCACAGTACATGGTATTTATGAAGTGTTTCAAAATCTTGGAGCAGAGATTACAGCTGTTTTGATGATCTTTTTTTTTCCTCAAAGCAGATCATATGCTTTTACCTTCACAGCTTTGACACGAAGGGTGGCATCTTTCACACATATTGTTATCCTTGCTTTCATAGTAGTACTGAGGACAAGAGCTAACACATTCATTCTTGGAACGCAACAGGTAGAAATGTGTGTCACAGAGAAGACAATCCGTGGGTTGAGGTCCCCTACACTCCTTACAATTTTTGTGGCATCTCTCACATAATCCAGTGGAATTTTGTGCAAAATACCTGAAATGGATCAGATAGTAATATCTTTGCATAAAGCCCAGCAGTGACAGAAAAACCAGAACATATCTATATCTTAGCTTTTCACTGTGAAAACATCAGTGCATAAAAATTATATTAATGTGAACACAGTAATTATTTTCAATCTCTGTGAAAACAGATTTAATTTCCTTTTAATTTCCCTTGGCTATTGAAGTCCAGCTATGGAGTAAGACTTTGTAAATCAAACATGTATGAAGAAAGACTTTCTAAAAATCTAGAGTGAATTCAGACACAAAGTAAATAAATAAGCAGGACTCAAAAAAACCTCAACGGTTTTGGCTCTGTTCACCTGTTATGCTTTCAGGGAAAAAGAATTGATGCACTGTGATTTTGCTAAAAGCCAATTTAATGGGATGATAATTTAACAGGCAGTGTGCTTGTGCTCTACTTGTAAATTAAACAGACCTGAAACAGAAATCGTAGATCTACTCTCTAAACTTGAATTTCTGAAATACAGTAACAACAGCACATTCATTTCACATTTTGAACTTAAACGTATTTATTAATGAAGTTTATGTCTAGAATTATGAGTGCTCAGTTAAAAGGTGTATTAATGGTTTTGTTTATTATCACCCATTATAAACATTCACTCAATTTAAAAAAAAATATAGTGACCTCATCCAAACTTCAGTGGAGGCTCCAAACTTCAGTGGAGGATCTTGAAGGAAGTTACAGTGCTTCCTGTGCTCAAGCTGACTTATTATACTTATTCTGATTTACACTATTCCGTATAGACATAGCCTAAGTGCATCCTAGGAGCGCAAGAATGGCTACACCCATCAAAATTGTCCCAATTTGGGCACCAACTTAGAGTTTCCCACTATGAGGGTAGGTTTTCCACCGTCTCTATATTAGGACAATACAAGAAATTGTCGCCTGAAAACAAAACTCAGTTCTGTTTCACACTGGTGTAAAGCATTGCAGAGTGTACTGATTTCTCAAGGCTCTCTCTGTGATGAGCTCTTAGCAAAAGATCTTGGATCTTACCCTGCTGGACACTGGCTTATGCATCTTTTTCCTTGTCTGTACCAACCAGGTTTGCAAGAAAGGCACTGTGAACTGTATTTTCCAGTGCAAGTGACACAGGCACTGTGGCATGCAGAACATTGCCACTCATCGCTGTCAGCATAATATCCATCTGGGCATGTTTCAACACAGGTTGTATCTGCACAGACAAGAACGCAGAATAACACACGACATTCAGTATTTGCTACCAAAAAACATCGCATACAGTTGTGCTAAAGCAGGTTCACTAACAGGAGATGCTGATAAAGCATGTACCAGAACAAGAAAAGTGGGTGTTGAGATATAGAAATTATTTTTTGATTCTTCAAAGTCTTGTCAGTTCATTAATCATCATTTTGGTGTCTTATACATATTAGCGGACTCTTCACAAAAGAAAGGTTTTTTTCTTTGGGGCGTGTAAATACATGAACATAATAATGAACAGCAGATGTGATTTACTTCAGAATAATCAAAAGAAGAAAATTTAGCTTAGTAATTAGGAAACTTTCTATCTACACGGCCATTTTACTTAGGTTTCACTCTAAGCGTCAGTCACATTGTATTCACAGTGTATATGACAAATTTGATGGTAAATTCGAGATTTAATGGCATTTATCTTTACCCTTTTCTGTGGCTGCTACTTGATGTGTACTTAAATGTTTGTAATGCTGCCAAGAGTACCAAGTAGATTCCACTTTTTTTCAGTGAAGTTTCAGTCTTTATAATACGAAATATGACAGAGAAGTTAGGACTGATGTAAATAGCTGCAAGTCCATCAAGCTAAAAGAGCAGTAATTATTCATTAGGTGCTTGTATTTATTGCATAGCTTGTCTTGATAGCTTTGCTTCTTGGGTTGCAACTGGACAAAGGAAAATACTTCCCCTTATTTCTGATTTTTTTAGTTGGTTGGTTTGTTGGTTTTTGTTGGTTTTTTGTATGTCTTTCTCAACTCCAGGATGTTTCTTTAAATGCTTCCGTCAACTTTATTATTGTAATGGTGTGAAACATCTGAGTGTGTTGATAAAAAAGACAGGTCTGATGTAAGGCCTCAGAAATTTAAGACTGCAAAATCTGCATTAGAATTAGATTCAAAAAGCTTAGGTTCAGTTTTAATTCACATTCTCTTTAGATTTTTCCTTCATGAAAGATCATTTAATATTCTTTTCTCCACATTATTTTCTAAAATTTTTGTTTGCTTTTAAAAAATATGCAAAGAGGCAATTTTTAAGTTCAATGATTTTTTACTTTTTACCAATTAGTTTCAAAGACAGTATAATCTTTTTCCTCAAAGTCAGAAAAGTAGCTTTGCACCTCAGCCACCCACTAGATACTAGTGATGCATGAAACACTTTTTAACTCTGTTTAAGTATTTCTTTGCTCATCAGATCTCTGCAGGAATGAAATAAGCCAACATGAAAATGTGAGCCCTGTGTGGATATATTGACAAAAAACAACAAGAATCAACCAACCAACCAACTCCAACAAAAAGCCCCACCAAAACCCCCACAAACAAACTAAGAATCTCCCCTTATCCCCCCTCCCCTCCCCCCCCCCCCCCCCCAAAAAAAAAAAAAGAAAAAAAAAAGGTAAGAATAGCCCTCTTTTTAAGGTCAGGAAACAACAGCAACACTACTGTCCTGGGTTAGCTGAGACTGAGAAAACTTTATCTGTTTTGACTCAGGTTTAAATAAAGAGANCCCCTTTTCTGGCCTGGGACCTCACTGAGAGAAGCAGCGCTGCCAGCCTCTGTGCTTTTCTGCCATCTTGGAGTCACCACGTGCCTGCCTGTGCTGCTGCTCTTCTCCCCCTCTCCCCCCCTCGGCCATCAGCGCCTCCTGCCACCTCCTTCAGATTAACTGGACTTTTTCGGACATTGAAACGGGGAATAAGGTTTTTTTGTTGTTTGTTTACTTGTGGACCTGGTGGGGGTGGGGGTGTTGGTGGATGGTTTTTAGGTTTTTGGGAGGTGGTTATTGGGCTTTCTTCGGGGGGGGGGTTTGGTATTTTAATATTTTTAAGTTGGTTTTTTTTCCTTACCTCATAGTAAATTCTTATTTTCTTTACTACCTCTCTATCCACGAATTATTAATAATTTGTCCATCAAACCAGGACAACTACATACCAAGTAAATGAAACACAATTTTTTTAGCCATTGAGTTTGTTGCTACTTGAAAGTCCTGCTGTGGCTCCAGCAACTGGCAAGCCCAGTCTCATGAAGAGTTTTTAGGTAGCTGGAAGAATTATATCTGCACAATTTATCTATTTGTCAGATCAACTTTACAGTATTTATTAGTTAACACAGCCCTAGGTGCTTCATAAATGTGACAGAGGCTTGTCTATTTCATGCTTTCAGTGTAGAATGAAATCTAGAGGCAGTAGTGAGACACTTACTGAGAAGATAGTGGTTATTCGCACAGGTAAGACACTGATGTTCAGTGGGTCCTGAGCACTGGAAGCATTTCTTGTGACAAGGCTTGCAGGTCTGGTTTTCCTCAATGTAGAACTCAGAGGGAGAGCAGTATCCAGCTGCCACACAGTGCCCATCATGGTTCAGTATCTGGCCATTTTTGCAAGTAAGGCAGGCAGTGGAAGAAGAACAAGTCTGGCATAACCTGTTGCATGCTGAAATGGACAAAGAATAGAGTGTTATTACAGCTTTAATTTTGAAAGAAGCAGCCAGCATCTCAGGATAAAAGGCAGAAGGAAATTATTTTCAATCTTATGCAGGCAGTTCCTTAGATTTTCTTTTGAACCAGCCCTGCCTTTGCACCATAGAGTCTTCAGCAATTCTCAGCATTTACCAGAGTGGTTGCCCGTAATATTAAACATACGTAGTTTTGCTACCTCCCTCTCAGCTTTCTTCAATTTTTGCTGTTCTGAGATAAGCCTTGTTATTTTGCATTAGCTATCTCCTTCAATTCCAGGACACTGGTGATCAATATTAGATGGCACACACAGGCCCTTTGGCAGTGGCTTTTGAACAGACCCACTTGTACCGCAATACTCTTCTGGGGAAAACAGCAGCTGCTAACCTTGACAGCCTTTAGTGGCTTCTTCATAGTAACTCCCTTCAGGGCACTCTTCAAAACACATGCCATTGTAGAGCACATAAAAGCTGAATCTGCATTCTGTGCAGTCATTGGAATCTGGCCCATTGCAATCCTTGCAGTCGGCATGACAGGGAAAGCAGTGTTTGTCTTCAGCATAGAATTGTGAAGGGCATTCCTGTACACACTTCCCCTCATGCAGGAAGAACTTGTCCATGCACTCTAGAAGGGACACCAGACAGCAGGTGAACAAACAGGCAGCTAATTCTGACCTCTCCATGTGAGGGGGTGAATAAACCTTAGGAAACCATCAAATCTGCATTATTTGTCATAATAGAAGACAACAGAACAGCTTGACTTTTTCAACTCTTTCCCCTCTAAAGCACCTGTATTAGCCCAAACCCACACATGGTATCTTTTCTGTTACCTCAAGACTGTGAAGCAAATTCACTTGGTTTGCTAATATTAACTAAACCGTTTGCCACTGAATACAGATGGTCTTTTTCTGACATACTAGATCTGCATCATGAACTTCCTGCAAAATTAGGAGCGTTCATATCTGAAATTTTGTTTGGTTTATTACTAAAATATTAGTTTGTCTAAAATATTTTGACCTGAATGTTTGTCTTTGCATAGAGCTGTGAATCAGCTACTATTTTTTTTTTAATGAGTACTTGGTTTAATAGGTTTGTTTATGGTTTTGTTATGGGGTTTCTTTTGTGGTTTTGTGTTGTGGGTTGTTTTTTTTTGTTGTTACGGGTTTGTTTAGTTGCTTGTTTTGTCTTGGTTGTGTTGGGTTTTTGGGTGGGTTGGTTAGTTTTTTTAATTCATGTTTATATTTCCAGAATGTCTAACTCAATATTAACTATCCTGGAAATTTTTGTGGAGGTATTCATCCTCAACAGGATATCCAAATCTTTCCTAATATGTTTCATTACAGAGATTTCTTTCTCCAAAAGTCATTTGGAAAAATGTTAAGGAGATGTGAAGTTCAACCAAACTAGGAAAGAAACATTCTGTATTTCAGACTGGTGTAAATGCATATGCAAGTGGTTAGGTATGGATGCACTAGATCAGAAATAAAATCAAACCAGCAGGAATCTCTGAAGAACAACAGGAACAGGCAAAGCAATGTAAAATCTTTACAGATTAACCATTTATACTGAGTCTTATCATAAAGCACTGATTGTTTTGGCTCTGTCTTAGAGAGTTTTAATAGTATGCACATAGGGTTTTTTTATTTTTGCACATTATGGAATTTCAGTTCAGATCTGTGTTTCTCTCAGTCTATCTCCAGACAGATCCAGCTGGATTTTAGCTAAGTCAAGACTAATTCTTTGTAATACCTTTGCATATTTCATTGTGAATGCATTCCTGACATATTTCAGGGCAGTATTTGCAGACTCCTTCAGAGGCAAAATGCTTCTCTGAACAGGTAGGTTTACATTCCCAGTTCTCCAGAAGGAAAGGACTTTTACATGACAGGCATTTGTTTGCACTTTGGTTGCATGTCTTACAAGATCCACTGCATTCCTTGCAAGTCTCAGAGTCATGAAAATATCCCCTATTGAATGAAGAAAAACCCCAAAACAAAGCAAAGGGAAGGTCAATGTAGAGTTATCAAACAGTATAAACTGTAAGCACTGTAAATGAGACTTTCCCGGCACACATATCTTACAGGTTTCTCGCACAATTTGTTGCCCATTCTCCACTTATATCCTCTATGTCTGCGAAGAGAAAATGTACATGGTTAGTGCTATGCAGGGTATCTGGCCTTCTTTTTTTCTTATACCTGTTCTCTGTGGGACATCAAACTTACTTGCTCGTTTCTTTATTTCCCCCTTAACTTAAGATAGAAAGAGCTATAATTTTGAGGGGGAAAAGCTGCAATTTCTAGTCTTGTGCATCTGACCTGCAACAGTGGGGAGCCCGCAGAGCAGGGCCGGGAGCCTGATGCGTGCGGGGCCAGCTCCAGGAGTGTGTGGGGCCGGTTCCTGGGAGCCCACAGTGCCAAAGCAGGGTTGCGGGGCGGGCCGGGTGGAAGCGGCAGGCTGCAGGCATTAGTCGCAGCTTCGGCCCAGGAACGGCCCCCTGCGCGGGCGTTCGTTGGTTCTCCCTGGGCAGGCAGCGGTGGGGCCGGGGGGGAGCTCGGCTGGTCCTGCCAGCGCAGTCCCAGCGGCCACGCTGTTGTGGGTCGGGTCCTTTGCCCGGAGTTGTCCCAGCGCCAGGGAGGGGAGATCACTGTGTGTTTTCCTTCCTCTCCCT
>VXBA01004194.1:76050-212954 GCA_013399895.1 Serilophus lunatus
CAGGTTGAAAGCTTCCCCAAATAACATCCTGGGCTGGGAGGAGAAACTTTCACTGTGTTGTGTTTTACAGAGACTCCAAAGGCTGAGAGTTAGCTTCCACCAGAGAGAGAGAAGAAGAGGAAGCTGCTTTCCCTTCCCACTGCTTGTCTTTGGCCAGCCTGCCTGGCCTTTGAAAGCAGTTCCCTTATTTCTTTTTTTTTCCCCTTTCATGTGTTTTTTGTTGGGCTTAATTCTGTGTTAGGTCTGGAGTTCCCTTAAACTGTTACCTTTCTTTGGTTGAGCTCCAGACGAATAAATATTTCCCTGTTGTTATTTTGTTCAGTCTTCTTGTCACTGTTCAGCTAGCCCTTAGTGAAAACAAACAGTGGTGCTTTAAACCACCACAAATTGGAATTGTGAAGGCAGGCTAGAGATGCTGAAAAGGGAGTACATTTTACTAGTATCTGTGTTGTGAGAGCAAATGTAGACAGTCACAGTTAATGTCATAAAGAAACCACAGAAAAAAATTTCACCTATGTTTTAGGAGATGTATAAAAGGAGAGTCTTGAATTCAATCTGTTTAAACTCTCAAAACCAAAATGCTAGAAGGTTAAAGAACAGGGAAGTTGACACTTTGAAATAATTGCTAATCCATATGCATAGAGCTGTTGATGAACACTAAGGAAGAAATTGACAAAGAAAGTAGTTCCAAGATATGTACTTCACATTAGCAAGCCTGTTCTAGCCTGTAGAGAGGTGCTTCTCCTTTCCTTCTTAGAGATGATCTTTCCAAGAAAAGGGAGATGCATTAGGAGCATTAAGAGCAATAGGAAGAGCTGTACCTGCTATCTATTCTTCTCTTTTTTCTCCCCTTCTAACCTTCCTCAAGATCCTGCATCTATTTCTCACACTCCTGTTATTTTCTCTTGTTTCACTGTTGAGTACTCAGCCTAGTCTTTCAAAATTCCTGTCAGAAATCAGCAGTGCTGTACATTTTTAGCCCTTACAGCATGTCTCAAAACTCAAAAAACCCAAACAAAACCCGTAAAAAACATTTCTCATATAATTCTCTGCTCCACTGGAGAGTAGTTGTTCCTCAAGAACTTTGCCTCAGAGGCTTAAACTGGTGTTTAAACCAGAGAACTTTGCTAATGATGGGAAATCATTATTTACAGTCTAGAATCTGGCACAAAAGGAGGATAATAATATCCGAAAAGACTATTGCTATACAAAAAGTTTTAATTTTGTTATAGTGACTGTGTCAGATAAATGGGACATTGGTATTGACAAACAAGCATTTTAATGCCAAAACATTATCTTTGCTTTTATGACAGTTTCTGATATTAAGTTTTTTATGGACTACAGTAGGCTTTGCTGCAATTTACTTTCCATTTACTCTAACATTTTATGAAAAAAACCTGTTCCACTGGCCCTCATTGACTTATTTTACAAAATTACCAGGAAGAAAGTGGCAGAGAATTTGCAGTGATTGCAAGAAAAAGAGGAGCTGCACATTTTTCTGAAGAAAAAGATTAGTGAAGCAAGATTTTTTTACTGCATAGCACAGTTTTGTGTGTATATTTAGATATGAAGAATGCTGATGAAAGAAACACAGAAAAGGGAGAAGCTGACCTACTCATGTGCCTGATATCCACCTAATATCCATTGTAGTTAAATGGGAAACTTTCTTTTTGAGTTCCATTTATTGCTGGAAAAAATAAAGAATATGAGACAACAAGAGGAACCCACCTTTAAGCGTTGTATTTTCATACCAAGACTCTGATAGGTTCACTTTCTGGGTTCTGACCCCTGCTTTCTACTACTTTGAGGAAGGAACAGGTTTGGAGAATGACTAGAGGCTTTTTGCATTCACCAGAAAGAACAATCCTGAAGTACCATGGTCCCACTGAAGTCAATGGGAGCTATTCCATCTGTCATAGGATTTCATGTCTTAGCTTCACTTACGATTTTTCTCTAACCAAAAGAAAATGCTGTTTATTCAGGCAGGCTGCAAGTAACCTTTACCTTTTGGCAGTTTCTGGTAGCTTAGGTTACATAAAAGTCTTCCTTGGAAAGTTTGTAATGGATCTGAACTTTAAAGAGAACGAGCCCAGTGAGAAAAACAAGGACCAGTTATCCAACAGAGGTTACTTACTCAGGGCACTCCTGTAAACATCTGCCTTTGTGGAGGAAGAGCAGCTGGTCCTGTTCAGCCTGACACTTCTGACAATGCCTGTGGTCAGAGCACACCTCACAGCCATCCCCACACATCTCACACTTTCCACTTGCAATGTTGCCAAAAGTTTTTTGAGGGCACAGAGAAACACAGGTATCATGGATAAGAAATTTTCCTGGCAAAACAATGGGTAAAGGCATCAATTAGAAATATATTGAAATGGTTCCTGCCCTGGGGGGCTTTAAAAAAAAAAGCTTTCAACTTCTCAAAATTCAATATGGAAGCTTAAGAGCATGAAAAAAACATTCTTAAAGCCGTTACCCAAAGTATATGTTGAACTTCACTAAAATTTGTGGTTAGAAGGAATCATCATGATTATCTAGTATATCTTCCTGAGTGAAGATGCACTAGATAATCCTGTTTAGTAATTCCTGCATCATACCTACATCTTTTGATTGAAAGGAAAGGAACAGCATCCACCTGATCTTTTTTTAACCTGTATTGCCAAGGGCATGTGCTGATGCCTGACTTCAGCTGCTGCTTACCTGGTTCTGTGCCTATCTTTTAAGCTGTTAAGGAACTTTGTAGTGACCATTGACAAAAACATTCCCTGGAAACATGTAGGATACAGAATATTACAGTCTCTTGCAGAACTTACACAAAGAAGCTGCAGTCTTACCTTCTGGACATGTAGTACATACATCAGCAGATTTCTCGCAAGTCCTACATGAAGAGTCACAGGACAGTAATTTTCTTTGTGCATCTGGGATGAAAGGGAAAAAAATTCATAGTTTACCTACTGTTTTTGTTAATTTCCCCTCCCCTTAGGAGAGACATTTCCTATGACTTTTCCTAGGCAGTTTTGAAAATATACCTCTGTGATTTTTTGGAATTCATCAAGTTGAATGCTTCCAATGTTCTCTCCTAAATGGCAAGTAAAGAATTGTATTTAAGGAAAATATAAACATTTTCCTGAGAGTCACTAAGCTACTCTTCTGGACTCCTCATCACAATTTAGAACAATAACAACAACAACAACAATAGTAACAACAACAACAACAATTTCAATGTAGTGCTCCAACCCCAAATGCAGCTATGTAATCCTAATAGACTGCAAACAGGAAGAACTAGAAAGTATGTACATTTGAGGACTTGGTTTAGTGAGGTATTTTCATGGACTTTTTGAACTAACTTTTGCAGAGCACGATTGCCCTGCAACTAAGGAAGAAAACTATGAAAAGGGAAGACAGAGAAATTGTAGAATCATAGAATATGCTGAGTTGGAAGGAACCTGCCTTATGCAGGACACCCCAAGAATCCCACTGTGTACCTGAGAGTATTGTTCAACTACTTCTTGAACTCAGATAGGCTTGGTGCTATGACTGCTTCCCTGGGAATCTTGTTCCACTGCATAGCCACCCTCTAGGTCTCTTGGCTCAGCTTCATGTCATATCCTTGATTCCTGTCACTGATCGCGAGAGGGAAGAAATTGGTACTTGTCCCTCTGCTTCCACTCGTGAGGATGTTGAAGACCACAGTGAGGCCCCCGTCAGTCTCCTCTTCTCCAGACTGAACAAACCAAGTGACCACAGCTGCTTCTTGTAAGGTTTCCCCACCAGACCCTTCACCATCCTTGTGGTCCTCCTTTGGATGCTTTCTAATAGCTTAATGTCCTTTTTATATTGTGATGCCCAAAACTGCACACAGTACTCAAGGTGAGGCCTCACCAGTGCAGAGTACAGCAGAACAAACACCTCCTTTGGCCAGCTGGCAATGTTATGCTTAATGCACTTCAGCACATGGTTGACCCTCCTGGCTGCCAGAGCACATTGCTCGCTCATATTCAGCTTGCCATAGACCAAGATCCCTTTCTGCAGCACTGGTCTCCAGCCTCTTGCTCCCTAGTCTATTCTACAATCAGGGTTAGCCTGTCCCAGGTGCAGAATCCAGCACTTGCCCTTGCTAAAATTCATATGGTTGGTGATTGTCCACCTCTCTAATTTGTTGGCATTTGGAAATAATATCTGTTAAATAGTTTGTCCCCAAAGGTACTACCTTCTATTTCCCTCCAAAATGAAGAGCCCAATGTGTGTCAAATGGGGGTTTTATGACTGTGGAAGACCAAGTCTTTGATTATGCTTTGCATAATCATCATCTCTAAATAACCATCAGCTGTAAAATGACAAGAAAGTTTGAGGCTCATATTTAATACAAACAAAATGTGCTATGCGATGTGACAGGCCCCAACATGAAGCTCTGTGTTTTGATCCAAGAAAACTGTAAAAATGGCTAAATGGATGTTTGACAAAAAATAATCAGGAGCCAACAGAAGACGGTGGTTTTTTCATTTTGCTGAAAATAAAAAATAAAGAATAAGACAAAAGCTGGATGCAGATTAAGCTATGCACCTCAGTTTACACACCCAGCTCATCCTGACAAGTAAAAAATATATGCTTTCTGTAGGCCAATGACTGACAGTAACAACTACCCACAGGCAGCATATCACTATGTTTTTTTGTTCTGCCAGTTATGACAAGGTGGTTTGGAATACTGATATTTTGAATGAAAGTCATGAAAGCGAATGCTTTAAGTAAAAAGACAAAGGTGGAGAACAGGAAATTCATGTAAAGCCTTTTCCCAAAAGGGGAAATGATTGACATTTTACTAAGTTGGTGAAAAGTGTGTATGTGCATAGCATGACACAGGAGCCAGAAGAAGGAATAACAATACAAATATCCATAATTATTATTACTTATAACTATAATTAGTAATTATACATAACTATTAATTATAACTTAAAAATTATTATTACTCAGCTAAATGACATGAGCCACAGCAATTTCAGTGAAAGAAGTTAGGTCCACATTCCATGTGACTGGGAGACAGTCTCTAACAGCATGAATATGTCATAGCCACATCTGACCCTTACCAACTCAGAACATCCCGAAAACTTTCTATGCTAAAAAAACTTTCAATATGAATGTCTATGAGCAGCACAGCAGATCAAAACCTGGATACTTAACTCAGCAAGGACACTGTTAGTCATTTTTTACCAGGACTACTTGTGAATACTGTTTGTACAGCAAAGCATGCCAAAAAAAGCGTGTGGTGTTGTGGTGTTTATTACTCTTACTGGCACAATGTATAATTGCTCTAGATTTAGAAGGAGATTAGCAGAGTTTTTCTGGTCACTACTGTTTGGCTACTGTATCTCTCAACTCTCTGAACAAGGACAGAGTTTGCAGGGCCCAGGCACAGGTCACGGGATCCGCAGGGTAACATATGTATGTAACAGATTAAAGCTGCATGCTGCCAGGGTGAGTGTCAGTCGTGACAGTCCAAACTGGAGACTGGGTTTGCCAGGTTTGAGGACAATGGAAAAAGTAGTGGACCTTGGTATATCCTACAAGGGAGCATATAACTTTAACATTGGTGTTGGTGGTGAGAAGTGTTGGTGAGTCAAAGATCTATCAAAGAGAGGTGGGACTAGGACAGTATTTCAATGCAAGCTGTCTGAAGACAATTTTCAACCTCAGAGGTACAGAGGAGTTGGAAAGTGCCTGAAGCTGAATTTTGAGATGTGCAACCTTAAGCACTGCTAAACAGCTGACGTTAAACCCCTGGTTTGAGTACAGAAGAAGCCTGTGTCACCTATGTGACTCCATATTGAGCACAGCTGAACCAAAGGGGTATAGTATCAGGTAATCATCAGTATGCAAAAGTTAAAACCTCTAGACAAGCTCTTTGGAAAGATGAGAACAAATAAGGAAGGGATCAGCTTTTGGAATAAGAAAAAATGGAATTGATATTTAAGATTAGGAGCTCAAGAGATGGACCGATTTACTATAAAGTAATCTCTGAAGTTGCAGCATGAGAGGGGATTGCACAGGTGTAGGCATTGATGAAAGACTGCAGAGACACAAAGAAACCTCAGTGCAAATTGTGAGTTCAGTGCTACCTAAAGCAGAAATGAAGTGCCTAATCATCTGGTATCAAGAGTATAACTGAGGCCTCAGCTCTGGAGCTTTTTGCCATGAGTTTCCTGCTGCTGGGGAGGACTTCATTCCAGATTCATTGAACATTTAGAGTGAAACGAGATTTCTTGAAAACTCCTAATTAGGTGCTATACTTTGCACTCTCTATGAGTAAGTTATATATTTACATGCAGATTAATAGTTGAGTAGTTCAGGGAGTTATGATATAAATTTAAAATACTATTTTATTTGCCTGTAAATTTCATCCTTCTTGAGGAAAAAAAGTATTTTCTTTGTTTTTCTTGCTTTTTTCAGTGTGTGCATATGGAGACCTTGTAAGGCTTTCAACAGCAGCAGGTCCTGTGAGTTTAGACCCTTTCTAGATCTTGCTGAGATAATTTCTATGGCTTTCTTTTTTCCCTGTTTTCTATATTTCAGATTACAAGATGCTGTTTTCAGAGGACTGTAGTCTATTTAAATGTCTATGAGTGAAAAGGGAAGTTTGAGTCTCTTTTTAAGCCATATAGCACACAACCATTTTGAGTTTTCTTATCTAAATAATCCTTAAAGACATCATTGCTTACTTTTGAGAAATACGCAAATTCACTGTCAAAAGATTTTTTGAGAGACTACTTCTTAGCTTCAGGTTTTTCCTGACTCTTCATTATTCTACAAAACCTTAAAAAGTGTCCTTTTTGATGTTGCCTGTAAGAATATAAGAAATGCCCCAGAAAACGCTTTTCTATTATCATCACTTTATTTATGGAGAGCCTCTCTATTCTGCTGTTCTTGAGTGAAGAAAAATAGCAGGTAGGTGAACTAAAGCAGAGAATTTCTTAACTATTGTTGAAGAATATTTAACCGATCTCATTGTTTCAAAACATCTCAGGCCTTACAATTATTTCTCTTTAGTCTCTGTTTTTTGCAGCATGTAGTGTTTCCTGTAATATTTACTGGTTGCCACCAGAGGGGAATGTGCACAAGCAATTAAGTTCCGATGGTTGGCAGAGAAAACCTTTATCTAGCAGTGAAATACAAGTATTTAAATTCCTCAACTTTAGTATTGACAGACAAAACCTTTCAAAAAGATTTCTTTATTTTTTTACTTCTAGATAATGTAATATGTGACTAGAAATAAGCTTACATTTACTAAAAACGCTGAATTTAGAATAAATTTAGAATAATAAGAAGTTTTTAAATGTAATTTTACTGCACAGCAAAAAGTTCCCCAAATGAGCGAATGTGACATAAGAATTTTTTTTACAGAAATCTGTGCACACTACTTCCAATAACGTAACCAGAGCTTTCCATAGAATAGCCTTAAAAAGCTGAAAAATGGTCATGCAACATGTATTTCCTTGGGTTTTGGACTGATGACAAATGAAAATGACTGGATTTATCTTTTGAGTTGTATTTTGCTTTCCTCTAATGGACTTAAGGATCCATCAAGCTTTCATTTCAAATTTCAATCTGTAGCTCTTATGGTAGCAAATGAAATCTGTACATGTAGAAGCCATAGGCTGGTGTTGTCATGGTTATAGAGAAGGGGTGGAGATTTTTAGCACTGTTTATTCCACATCACCCATGTCACCATCGGTGGGGAAGGGAGACTTTTGTGCCTCAGGGAACTCAGAGGTGCCAGAAATTGAACCTTTTTTCTTATTGCCTGGATTGCAGAAGAGAATTGAATGGCCCTTTTAAAAGCTTCAGGCAGAAGTGAAAGGGTCACCATTCTCTCCCCTGGCTCTGGAGAGAGGCAGCTACCACATGAAGCTGCATCACAGCTACTACTGATCTCTTACCCGTCGCTTCTCAAGCCACGGCTCTGTGGCGGTGCTGAAAAGACAGCTCCAGTATGGGAGGTTGGGGGAATGGAGTGGCGGGGGTAACTCCCAGACCAGCTGAGCTGAGCTGAAAACAGGGGAGCGTAGTGGGACCTGGCCTACCGCTGCCAGGAGAGACCCGTTGCCAGTACTGCCACTGCTGCTGCCACCCCCACTGGTTACTGCAGCAGTGGGAAAGAGGCAGAGATAGCGAGAGAGAGAGGCAGAGAGAGAGAAAGACAGAGGGAATGTGCCCTCCACTGTGCCACATCTCATCCCTGTTTGCCACTGACACCTGCTCCTGCACCCACACTGCCACTACGCCTGGGACCTGAGCTTTGCCTAGTGACACAGAGTGAGCAGCACAGCTGCATAATTAATTTTTGGACGAAATAGCTTTCCAGGTTTTTGCTTTGCTCCTGTTTCCCATTGTTTTGTCTGACTGCGGAAAGCAAAATGGTCAGTGGGGAAGCCCTCCACCATTTTTGTCCTTTGTTCCTGGGAGCCCATATGGCATGCAGCATGGCAATGATCACCATTTTCTTTAAGCCTTTTTCCTAGGGGAACCAGGCTACATCTTTCCTTTATTGGTTTAACTATTCCCTCTGTATTTTTGCGTTTATTGCAAGTTTTTTTCAGTAAAATTGTGACTCCCATTTCCGGTCTCCCCTAGCGTTTCTCCCACTGCTGGAAAGAGGGAGGGGGAGGGCATCCAAGTGGAGTTAATTTTTTTCCTGCTGAATTTTTAAAACCAGCACTGTTGTAAACTGCCCATATACCAATAGCGGGGCATTGACTCTGAAAAAAACACTGTGGTTTATTATTAGGCTGCTTTGCTCTTCTTTTTTCTAAAGGCCAAAATGAATGACATTTACAGGCATACTTAGTTGTTCTTGTCCTTATGCTTATATTCTTTTTTGGTTTTTGGCTTTTGTGTTGAGGGTTTTTTGTTTTGATTTCTGTTCGTTTGTTTCAATTTCTAATTTTTCTTTTCAAATGTAAATGCTCTCTTTTTAAACTCAGGTCAGGATCTGACTCAAGACCACCTTGATTCTTGTGTCTTTGCCAGAATGAGCAAATTTGACCCAGTTAAGCCTCCCCTATTCTTTTCTAGAAACTGAGAAACTGAATCCTACTGTATCATTTCTTGAGCTAAATTTTATTGCAGCTCTGAAACTACCACAATGCTCTTGCCCATTCAGTCTGTTCGAGGGATTATTGAACTGGATGGGCAGGGAAAGACTGGAAAACAATTTTTTTCTATTTTCTCATTTGGTGTTGTGCATTGTGAGTGAGACAATGGCAGAGTTTCTTGAAACCTAGTACATGGATCTATATGGAAAGAAGTATGGTCTTCCCCACATTTTCACCACTTGTTCTGGAAAATGTAAAGTTTATTTAAAAAAACCTAAACAAAACCCTCTACAAAACACGAGGACATATGAGCAGAGACATGGTGTCTTGAATTTTGAATTTGAAGACAATTGTACAATTTAAATTTGAAAACAAAAGACTGCAAAATATAGAAAATGTAACAAGAGCTATTTTATTAAATATATATAGTATAAAAATATATTTATATATATATGATAAAACATGGGACACAAAGCAATAACTCAAGGATAACTGAAAACTTGTAGTGAAAAAAAAAGAAAACACCCTTCTAGTTTGGGTTAATTTTAAATCTTTGTCCAGCAGAAGAAACACTGGCAAAACTTTGGGAGACGAAGGGGCTGAGAGGCCTGTGAGAGGGTTCCGTGGTCACAAACAATGTTGTCCACAACACTGACAGGGTACAGTTTGGCAATGATACAAGGCAAAATGTGTTCTCCCTGTCTCCTCAGGTGAAGAGAGAGAAGAAAAATTCTTTGTGGGCAGTGTCTCTCTCTCTGGCAGGGTCTGAGCTGGCTCTGGCAGATGGCAGTAATGTTGTTGCAGGGATGCTGAGGGTGAAGCCATGCTGCTCTCAAAGTCCTGTGCTGACTTGAGAGAGCCTCAGTCTGGAAGCCCCATCAACAGCGTCATGTGCAGCCCCAAACCCCTGCCACGCCTGCATGGGGTAGGCCAGGTCATCTCCTCCTTGAGGGCTCTCCATGTTCCACTCTTGCATGCTGCCTTCTCCTCTCCCAAAACAGCACAGCACCCCCAGGTGCTGCACCGTCACCACTGCCTGCTGCCTGCACTGGCCATGCCACTCCCATTCCCATGGAGCCAGTCGCTGTGGCACTGTAGGTGCTGCGCTGGGCAGCGCCCTGGGCCACCCCTTGCTGCCTTGAGATTCATTGCAGTTAGGATGAGGGGGAAAATTAATTCAAACCAGTCAATTATCATTAAAATGATAACAATATCCACCCCTATTTTTGTCCCATACCAACATGATGTATTAAACTCAAACTTTTTAACTATATACACCCATATATGCATACAGATACAGACACAGATACAGCGATATGGGCATTTTTACCGAAGGATTAGGTCCCCCTGAGGTATACATCGTGTTTCTCAGTCCTTCTACATTATCCACCACATACTGTGAGGCCTCTGAGCAAAAACAATCCCATGAATGGGTTTGCCTTTACTAGAGGCAGGATTGACCCAAACTGTTTTCCCTAACCTACCCCTCAAGTGTACTACAGGGATTTTATCTTTATCTGTGGTGTGAAGGGCCTCTGACTGGGCAGAGCTGGCTTGGTTGATGGAACTTGTTGTTAGTTGTTTGCTAACCAAGTAGGCTTGTCTAGATGCTCATCCCAATTCTTGAAAATCCCTGCACTCAATGCCTTAAAGGTGCTTTTTAACAGCCCATTACACCTTTCAACTTTCCCAGCAGCTGGTGCATGGTGAACATGAAACATCCATTCAACTCCATGCTCCTCAGCCCAGGTGGTGACTAGGGATTCCTGAAATGAGTCCCAGTGTTTGACTCAGTTCATTCTGGGTACCATGCTGCCACAAAACTTGTTTTTCGAGGCCGAGGATGGTGGTATTCTGGGCAGTGGCATGAGGGACAGAGTATGATCTGTGGCAATATGATGTAATCAATCTCCCAGACTTCTCCATACCTGTATTTGGTCCACTTCCCACCATACCACATGTATTTCACTCTCTTAGCCTGCTTAATTGTAGCATATTTCTCACACTTGTGGATAACCTGAGAAATAATGTCCATAGTTAAATCCGCCTCACCAATCTCAAAAAAAAAAAAAATCTAATCTCACCACTTATAAGTGCCATCCCTACCCCGATGACCTCAGGCATTATGAGCCCATCGGGCTAAGAACAACTCTTCCTTGTGCTGCCAGTCCAGATCCACTTGTGAAACTTTAACTTGGGCAGCCTGATCTGCCTGGTCGTTGTTGGAGAAGACAATGTCCAAGATAGCAAGCTCTCTTAATCTCTAGATCCCCTCTTCCATGGTGTTCTAGGGACATTGCTGCAGCTGCAGGTCGTGCTTGGAGGTGTACCTCTCTCATACACTTATCAGGAGTCATTTCCAGAGGCTGAGAGGCTCCTGGCATTTTACAAAGTCCTGGTTGATACCTGAGTCTCGGGATAGGGCTCCTAAATCTCTTGCCTCATAGCCACCAAGTATAATGCAATCACCAGAAGTGTTCCAAGTCCAGAGCAACCAGGAGAGCACCATCTCACCTGGTTGTCATGTGAAATCGTTTCTCAGATTGCACAACACATCTAAAGATAGGTACTCTGTAATGCTTATGGGCTCTGGCTCCTGCTCCAGCCTTGTAGGCCCTGGTTCACTGTCGCCATAAACAGGACATGCTGCCTTTGTTTTATACTTTTTCTTTTGCATGGATGCAACGGTTGCTGGAGTTGGTTGCTCTTGCATTTCTGGTGTGGGAGCAGGCTGAATGAATGTGAGAGCTGAGGGTTTTGCCATTCTATCTGTCTCTCCCTCGTGGATGTTCCTGCATAGTTGAGACCATAGTGCAATAGGCATTGGCCAGGGTCCAGCGCACTGCAGCAAATTGGCTTTCCTCAGCATTGCTGTATGGTTATCCCTCAAACTCTACTTTGCTAGGAATCTGAGTGTGGTCAGAAGGCTTCCAAGTAACTAGAGCAGGATGCTCACTTAGCACTTATTGTATCTCTTCCTTGAGTGCTACTACCCAATTGAGATGGCTGATGTCTGGCACTGGTGGGCTGTTGCAAATTGGTGTGCTGCTGCAGGACACCTCTATTTTTGGAGCAGATCTCTGTGCAGTGCCTCTGGTCCCTGGGTTGGATATCTAAACAGCAACCCTAGACTCTAGGAACAATCTTGTGGTAGCTACCTGTTATCCTTTTTCTACTTGTACCTCACATTGTGTGCCAATTAATTGTCTTGATTTTAAGACAATTTTACAATTTAAATTTGAAAACAAAAGGCCACAAAATATAGGAAAAAGTAAAAAGTAAAAATAGCTCTTTTATTAAATATATATATATATATGTATTTATAAAAATATATATGTGAAGAAGCATGGAACACAAATCCATAACTCAAGGACAACTGAAAACTTGTAGCGAAACAAAAAGAAAACNGGGATGGGGGTTCTGCAGGGGTCTTGGGGGAGGGGGGAGGAAAAGGGGTGTTTTAAACTGTTTACTAGCTCCCTGTTCTGTTGTAAAACCTGGGGTTTTTTTTCTCCTTAAGAAGAAAAGCCCAGGCTCCTTTCCTCCCCATCCTGCCCTCCGGGGCTGGGGGAGTTGAGGGGGGAACCGAGGCAGGGACTCACTGAGAGCTCAGCGGCGGAGACGCGGGCGGGCTCTGGCGGTTTTCTCTGACTTTGGGGAAAGCAAGCCCAGCGTGGTGCAGACCTGGCTCGGCAGTGCGGGTGGCGGTGGCTGTTCCCAGCGGCCGGCCCTGGCTCTGGGTGGCGGTGGCCGACCCTTGCTGGCAGTGCCCTGGCCAGGATCTGTGTGGGTCCTGGCCACGGCGTGCGCCCCCGCAGGCAGCCCGGCTGCCCGCAGCAGGTCCCTGTAAGCAGCGAGTGCCCATGGCACGGGGTGGCAACCTCAGGAGCACTCCGGCGGCCGCAGTCGGCGGTGGGCAGCGGCCACGCCAGCTCCGTGCCTTACCCCCACCCCAGTGGTGGCTGATCCTGGTGGGGTGGGTATGGTGGCTGCTCTGGTCTGCTCCTGCGGCCCCGCTGCCCCAGGGATCCCTTCTGCCAGGTCCCTGGGACAGCAGTGAGGCCCCATGCTGGCACTGTGCTGGCAGTGGCTGCGCAGAGGGGCAGTGGCTGCTCTGAGGGTGCCGCGGGTGACCTGCGGTTGGTAAAAAACATGGTGCCTCCAAGCACTGAACATGCGGTTTTTGGTGGGAACAACCATTTTGCTGGAAGTGAAGATCCCGGATGAGAGGTGGAGCCCGGACTGCTGGCCAATCAGAAAATGGCAAAGCCAGGAGGAAGACAGTGAGGCTCACATGGGATTTGGAGGGCTTAAAAAGGCTAAACATGGAAGTCCTCTCTCTCTTCAGCTTCCTGAGAGCTGGGGAGCAGCACGGCCCCTCTCCTCTTGGCTTCCAGGCCCCACGGCTTGACTCTGCCCACCTTCATCAGCACCAGAGCCAAGCCAACATAATCGCAAGTGAAAGGCTTCTCCTAGTGGCTCCCTGGAGGTGGAGGGTGCTTTTCAATTCTTTTGTGTTTTTGCAGAGACTTCGAGGGCTGGGAGTGATACCATCAGAGGGAGAGAGAGAGAGAGAGAGAGAGAGAGGCGGCTTCCCTTTTCCTTTCCCCTGCTTCTCTTCGGCCAGCCTTCCTGGCCTTTGAGAAGCAGTTGGGTTTTTTTCTTTCCCTTTTTGCGTGACTTTGTTGGGTGTATTTTTGTGTTAAGTCTGGGGTCTCCATAAATTGTTTTCTTCCTTTGGTAGAGCCCTAGAGCCCTGCTGTTCAAATTCTGTTTAGTCTTTTTGTCATCGTTGGGCACGCCCCTAGTGAAAAATAGTGGTTCAAACCACCACAGGGTGGCATCTCTCTCTGAAGGAGTCCAAAGTGGCTCTTCCAGCCAGCAGCAAGGCTAGGATTTCAAGGGTGATGCTACACTGCTTCCTGAGTCTCATGCTGTGGTGGGCTGGGAGCTTCTCAGGAAGCTTTTCCAGAGCTGTGGTGGATCAATGGCAATGAGTGAGCAGCACAGCCCTGGCCAGGGCAGGAGCAGAGCAGAGTCAGGACATGCTGCAGCAGCGTGTGTTTTGCTTTGGCACAGTACTGGGGGAAGAGGAGTGCTGAGCAGGATGCCACCTGTGACTCTGTGCTGTGGCCCCATCCTACTGCCAGCCTGGGGACCTGCATGGCCGAGCAGGGGAAGAGTCGCGTCCTGGTTTCCCGGGTGGTCGCAGGACAGGAGGCAACGTGGCAGGGCTGCCATGGTGATGGTGGGGCTGTGGCAAATGAACAGCACAGAGTGGCAGCACACGGCAGTTGCTGCACTGGTGCAGGGGATGATGTGTTTCCAGCACTGGAAAGCATGGACACTCTTGGCCACATGACTGAGAGTGGGAGGACAGTGTGAGGGTTTCCCATCACAGCTCTGAGGAGGAAGAAGGTAGAATCTGGCCCTCCATCTTCCCTACAGCTGTGAAGCTACCATTTCATCTGGATCAAATTTGACCATACCAGAGGATGACCACACACTCAGAGATTTCTTCTCCCCTCCACCCCATCAACTCGTGAGGGAGCTCTGGTCTGCTGCCCACCATTCAGAGGTGGCTGCTGCCATTTTTCCTGTGACCACTGAATGGGTCAGAGACTCATAAATTGACTTTGGCAGGGGGACAAGGATTCTCTTCTGTTCCCTACAGGTTGTTCAGTTTTGTTCAGAAATATTGGGTTTGTGTCCTGTATTTCTCTTGTTTAAACACATTTTATATATGTGTGTATATATATATACATGCACATATATGTATATATACATTTAACTAAAGAGTGGCTATCTCCTGTTCTGCATCTTGTAATCATGTGTCCCCAAATTTTAAATTGTGTAACTGTCTCTAACTGAGACAAATGCTCAGTTGAAAGAGTCTCATTCCAGAAGCTCTGTTGCCAGCATCACATGCAGCACCAAACCCTCTACACCTGCACGGGGCAGGGTGAGTCTCCTCTGTGTGGTCTTTCCATGTTCCAAACCCACATGCTGCCTTCCCTGCTCCCAGAATGGCAAAGCTGTTGCCATTGCCCACTGCCTGCACTGGCCATGCCGTTCTCACTCCCACGGGGCCAGTCTCTGTGGCACTGGAGGTGCTGTGCTGGGCAGCCCGAGCTCCAGACTTGGCTCCAGCCCACGACATGTGGCAGCAGCCTTGCCAAGCACCCTGGGCCATCCCATGCTGCCTGAGATTAACTGCAGTTAATCTGCAGTTCTCTCAAGGAAAAATTAATTTTCAACAGTTTAAAAACAATAACACATGGCCACGTATAAAGAGGCATGCCTTTAAATCTAAAAGCATTTAAATTGCCTTATAGTCCTTCTTTAATTTCATTCACATCCAGAACTATATTATAAGAGTTCTTTTTTTTATATACTCATTCTCTTTGTGCTGTCCATTTTGCTTTCTCTACCTGTTCTTTATGGAAAATTAATCTTTATGCCAAGAAAGCATAAAGAAGTAGTAAGTGTTCAGACTGATAAAAGATGATTTATTTCCTTCATTTGAAATCTCATTTAATCTTGCTTTTCTCTGAGTAGAAGTGGAACTTAAAAACTTGTGGCTTCAAGTTGTTATTGAAGTAGGTCTCTGTGTACATTTGTAGTACTCTAGGTCCTAGATACTGATTTCCACAAAAATTGTATATTTAGGGTGTATTTTGCCCTTGGACCATGGCACAATTACTGCAGTAAGGAATGCAGAAGGAAGTGAAAGCTATGGCTGTTTGTAACTGCGATCACATTCCTTTCAGAAGCTGACTTATCTAGCTTTTATCTTTTGAAGTGAGATATGATTTGAATGTGATCAGTTGAAATGGGACTGTTTCTTAGATTTTATTCAGTGCATGGCACTGTCCTTGCAAAACAGATACTATCATGAATGAAAACACAAGACCGGGTTACTTGTCTCCATGAGGTAATTGGTATTATACAAACATACTGAAAACAATATCTGTGTGTCATAAAATACTAGACCTATCCCATTTTGAAGACTTATGTGAACTGTAAATTTCAGAGAAGTATAGGGGTGCTGGGAAGTAAATCTCAATCCCCAGTAACCATTAATTCCTGATCTAGTTACCTTGTAACAACTATAATATCTTACAGATACCTAGAATATGAAGTTGGCACGCCTGAGAACATATGTGATAACGAATAATTTTTACTTGCTTCTAAGCAACCTGAAATTTCACATATGGGTGATGCTTAAAAAGGCCTCCTCTCTCTTCCCATTATGCTCTAATTCTGCATTCTAAATGCCATAACATTTTCATGTTTGTAAGACCTCTCCTGCTACTGATTTCTCTTCTGTCTTTTGCATACCCTATTCCTGCTTTTTTCCCCCTTTCCATGTTCTGATACCATTATATGTATATCTGCAAAGCTGCATTAAGGTCTTTTTAAATAATATTTTTAAAGCCTAGATTACTTTTTTCTCTCAAACAGTACATTTTTATTGTTTTTTTTTTGTTCTGTATTTAGGAAAAGAAAATACACAGGATGCAGTTAGTCAATGGCTACGTTGCTCTTATTATTGGGAGTAGTATGTAATAGTAAACTAAACCAGCTGCTATTTAACCATGTAATTTACTGCAGCATGTATTATCTGTTTGGAAAAAAGCACATATTCCATTTTGAATTTTCATCAGAAGTAGACCTCATTCCATAATCAATCTTTGCTTTCTTACCTTTCATAAAAATACAGGAGACTAAGCCAAGGAATGAGCTGTTTTTAGGGTGCAGCATTTTAGTGATCAGTGTTTTGCATATCTTGCAAAACATCTAATCCAGTTGAAAGACTGTGTATATTCAAATGATGAATTAAGCTTATGCTAGTGTGTTCCCTGGCTTCCAAAGTAATTTCATCATCTAGTACATGAGATAAAATACAGATGTTTCACACTAGAAACACAGAGTTCAGTTGTTGGTTTGGGTTTTTTTCCTTTCTCCCTTTCTTGGCTTATCCTGTTTTTTTAAAAGTCTGAATAGCAGACATAGTCTGTTGCATTATTTCAGGCTGAATATGACATATTAGGGATTCCTGTTATGAGTTAAGCTGTTTGCCCAGAAGAATATACCCACAAAGTAAATATATTATAGAAAGGGTTTTTTTCATCGAATGTTTTGGTTGTTGGAGTGTTTGCTCACAAACAATTGTAAGACAGGTCTATAATTTATCCTTTCATAAGAAATGGAAGGGAAAGCTTAAACATAGAAAAAAAAGGTTCCAACATTCACAAAGGCTTTAACCCTAGATGGACCAGTCTCTCAAATTGCAAAGGAAGTCAGATTCTGAGTTGGTTTCTACATGGCAGTCTCTGATGTACTGCCCTTTTTGTTAGCCTTGGAACTAAGAAAACAACAAAAATCACATTGTTTCATGTGGCGTGTCAACACAGTCACTAAACCCACAGTGGAACCCACTGAATCTGTGTGGCTGGAACAGCCAAAGAGAAATGGTTTCATTATTTGTAAATACAATTCAACGTCTAATAACTCAACTTGCTATTAGTACATTTCTAAAGGAAAAGAGTAAGTAGAAGAGTAACATGGTAAAAGCTGGTGTATACTACTAGATTTGGAAATTTTGGCTATTTTCTAGTATTGTCCTGCACTGTCTGGAGAAGGCTGTGTACTGAGGATGAGCTTTGTGATATCTTCATTTCTGTGACAAGGGTGCGGTTGGTTACTTAATACTTGGCCTCCCAGGTCCAGCTCAGGCCACTGAAGGTCAGAAACAGCTCTACCATGGTGCTGCACCAATATAAATGTGTTGAGAATTCTGAGCACTCAGTGGAAGAAATACATATTGATAAGCAGGCAGATAGGATAAAAGTCAACAGTCAAATCTCGGCCACAGCCTTTCCCACAACAGGGCTGGTGAACAAACATGGAAGTATTCTAATATCTCCTGCAGACTGGACAAGCTTCTTGTACCAAGACCATGATGCATGACAGGCTACCCCAAGAAAATGAGTCTGACAATGATGAGATAGAAGATCTTTGTATATTACTAAGAAAATATAACCATGGAGAAAATCAAATGGTATATAAAAAACCCACAAAACAAAATAACATCAACAAGTAAATGTTAATAGAATTGTACAGAGCAACCAGTGAAAAACTTGGAAAAATGCTATGGCTTTGCCCCCATGTATGAAAGAAAAAGTATTTTCTCTGTCCCTATAGCCTTCAAAGTAAGTAACAGAAAAGATGCTTAAAGATAAAGATATGCTTAAAAAAAAACTGGAGAGGGATCATTTGTTCTGGGCCTGGGAATGTTTTCTGTACAGGTATGACAGCCAGAATTCTCACAGAAAGTATGTCTTAAGGAGCACAGATATGTTTTCGTTTTGTCTATTCTTTTACTAATTCTACAGAATAGTGTAGACAGTTATAGTGGCTGCTTTACCTGAATTTTATTAGTTTTCAAAAAGCTTCAGATAATGAAGAAAATAATTGTAACAGATTATGAAACTCCTGAATTTTTTGTTTGTGTTTGGATTTTCTTTCCCCTTTTGAAATTATCCATGTATTTCAAAATATTATCAAGGTATGAAATGCGCTGCAGACTCTAACCAGGAGCCATCCTGCTTGTGTGATGTAGTGTTAAAGCTATATGTGTTTTGGTCTTGCCTGCCTAAATCCTTTATTTTTTGTTAAAGATCTTTAGCATTCCACAAGAATTTCCAATATAGACAGTACAGTTAGAAATCTGGACTCAGCTGACATCAGTCCCTTGAATGCATCATCAAAAGAAATGAGTGAGTGGTAGTCTAGCCAAAACATCATCCATTTAGATTTTGTTGTTAATTAGACAATGAAAATAATTTTTACAAGAACTGGATGATTCTACAGTACCTGAACAGGAAACTTCACAAAATGTAGGCAGATGTGGTTATTTAGGGTGTAACTTCAAGAAAGACACTGACAACTTCATTAATATTTTCACTTACTTCGTAAGTAGTAAATAGATTACTACTATTTGGAAGCCTATCCTTGAGAGAAAAGTCTCAGGTTATCATCAACATCACTTTCCCAACAGTTACACGGTACAGCACACTGGAGGAATCCCAGCAAATCTATCCACAGAATGGTGGAAAGCCTCCACCTCTGTCCACTAGGTCCCTGTCACCAGCTGCAGCAGGAATGCTGTGACTTTGGAGTAGTCATTAATGTTCAAGCCAATACAGCTCTGAGAGAGATGTGTCAAACAATTTGAAATGCCCCTAAGCTAGATGTATTTTTACTACTGGAAGGAAAGAGAAATGGTATGCGAGATGGAGAGGAAGAAATAGCACAACAACTGCTTTAGTTGTCTGCTCAAAAGAGAAAAGCTTGCAAAGAATCATCTTGTTTGACAATGTGAGAAAGAGATGACCAATAGATAGAAAAGACTACAGATGTGCTATTTCCATGGTATTGACATACATAGTCTCAAATTGAAAAAAAAAAAAAAAAAGTTGCTTATATATATATCAATAGTTGCTTATATAGATCAACTTTCTATTAATATTTCTCATTTCTAGGTCTCTGACATTTTGAAGGGAAGAAAAGTCATTTGTTTTGCTACGACATTTTTCTATCAGATGGGCAGTGAATAGAGATGGTCAATATTTTTTGTGAAAATATTTGCTGCTGTATTTTAATTTTTAATGCAAGACTGTATACATCTTAGGAAAGTCATTCATTGATGTGGTTGATTCAAATAAAAACATAAGAATCAGAAGGACATGTATATTTGATTCAAAATCATACCTAGTAATCTGGTCTCTTGTTCCATTCAGTAAACATCCCTGTCACATGCTTTTCGCATACTCTTAAAGACCCTGGTACTCTAAACCTCGAAACTTTTCTCTGAAAGATTCTAATTTTGCTCCATTATTATATTTGCAAATTCCCTTTTTTCCATAAGCACTTTCATTTAGTAACATAAACATTCAATTGTACTTTATACAACTGTTACGGGAATGACAAATATTCTGCATATACATTCTTTTCCTGGTGAGTTTGTGACAGTACTGTGATGCATTCAAAGCTACCTATGAAGGAAAATAAAATTAATACAAAGTATTCCCTTCAACATCTTTCATTTTAAAACTATTTTCCTTTCAAATACTTTTTGGACTTTTGGGGCCTTTTTGTAACAAATTGTTTTTCCCATGCTATGGACGAGGGCAGCAAGAAAGAACTGATTATTTCGTGAACATTGTGGAAATGGCCACCGGAATGCCTGAATGCAGCTGCACAGCCCATATTTGGTCTCTCAGAAACCAGTGCATGTCTATAGAGGGAGGAGAAGAGAAAAGAAGAGAGAGAGCTCAACAATGTCGCACTACACACACACACACAGAGCCACATATTAGGTTATTTTCACAGAATCATAGAATCACTGAATATGCTGAGTTTGAGAGACCCATGAGGATAATAGAGTCCAACTTACATTGACTTCTGTGTAGGGAACCAATAGCCACAAAGCTAGTCTAAAACATTGCCCACGGGGCTCCCAGTATTTTGGTAAGGGACTCCCAGTACCTTAATCTATTATCTCTACCTTTTTTTGTATTTTATCATTTTATGCATTATATTTTTTATACCTTTATCTTTTCAGATAAGAAAGCTCACAGATAGGAAACACCTTCACTGTATTGAAATGTTATGATATTTGCATGAAGATCAATTTCACTCTGTGAAACCAGTGAGTTTGGTCAGTATACTTTTAGGATTACAAAGTTTGACAAAAGTGCAGTTTCATGCCATCTGCAAGATCTTTCTAAATTCGTAGTAGTCTTCAGAGAAACAGAAAAGATCCATTGCAACTCACCATGCCAGGGCTTCCCAACTGGCTGAGAATTTCTTGGATTCAGGCACTGCCCATGAGATAGCTGGAAAGTGTTTTTGCATCCAGTACAGTTCTTGTAACTGTACCCAACACAGGTTGCACAACTCTTGTGGCAAGGTTCGCATTCTCTTGAGATGTCATCAGTGAAGAAGCCATCTCCACATTCACTCACACATGTGCCACCTACAACAAAACAACCTGTCATCATTCTGACACCTGACAATCCTGCAAGGAGGTACTTCATATATAGCATATCTCTGTCTACAGAAAGAAATGGTTTAAGAAAAACATCCAGTATGTAAGAACACATGAGACTTTTTGCTATATAAACTATAATATAAACTCTAAATTTTTTAGCATGAAACCTAGATTCAGTTCAGTTGCTTATGCAAACTTCAAGAACTTCAATGCTATCTGCAGTTAAATTTATATCTAGCTGGGGTTTAATCAATATTTAATCGATGCTAAATCCTAGTACATATAAATTTTATGGAAGTCCAAGTCTGAATAGAAGTTTTGTGGTTGAGTCTCAATTATTATACAGATCCCAAACTGAATACCCTAAGATTTTTTGCTACATGCAAACTTTAGATATATGCAAATTTTTTTGATCTCTAGTTTTTGCTGAATATGAAGTTAAACTCAGGTAATCCTGATTCAATTTAAGGGTTGGCATATCAAAGGCCCTAGATGTTGTTATACTGATAGATTTTTTAGCTTCTTCTAATCTCAGTTAAGAAAATCATAGATTTGTGACTACAGAGCTTTTCTTCAGTGTGGTACCAATACTGGCCTTCAGAAAAAAATGCAAAAGAATACCATAACCTCAGTAATTCCTGTGATTCATTTTTGACATCAGGTTTGAGCCAGATCTGCCTGATTTATGGCTTCTTAATAAAGCTAACAGATTCCTAGTCTTGTGTGAATCTGGTGTAGAATATAGTGGTTTTAACTGAGCTTGTTTCAGAGCGTTTAGGTCTTGTTACTCCAGATGCATCTGAAAGTCAAACTAGACTTGCAAATAGACAGGAAATATTTGAATGTATTTCCATAGTTAAAAACTCCTCCTTTCACAAAATCTGAATCACATACAAAAATTTTTTATGTGCCCCAAAGAGTGGAAATTCAAATATAGGGATCCTTTGAATCAAATGACACTACTGGGTAACATAACCACTGTACTTGATGCAAATGCCTGGTTCTGCAATGAGCTAACTCCTCTCAACCTCCGCAGTCTGCCATAGAACAGATTTATAAATTTGAGAATTTGAATCCAGAATCTTTCTGTAAAGAAGAAGTCTAAAATATTTTTGAATATGTGCCATACTTGATACTTTGCTTACCTGAGAGATAAAAGCCTTCCTCACATGAGTCACACTTGTCCTTGTCACAGCTATCACAGTTACTAGGACACTCTTTACACTGCAGAGAACCTTTATCTCTGTAGGTATTTTCTGGACAGTATTTATAGCAATGCTGCTTATACCTGTAAGATGGAATAGAATATCGCTAGTAAGTTTCTTTTGAGATCATTGAGTTTGTTTTCTGTGTCTTTCTAAGGATAGTAATGATAAAGCTCTATTGTCATCCTAATGAACAATAAATAAGTTCTATAATGAGGATCCAAAGTGTGTTTATGGTTATGTTACTTAATCAACTAGGAAAAATGTGTTTTCTAATCTCATGCTTCTTAAATATAACTAATTTTATTTTCTTATTTATATGTAAACATTAAAACGAACACATGCCTCATTAGAAATTATTAGATCATTTTTGTAAAAAATCATTTTTAGATCATTTTTTTAAAAATATGTAATCCAAGGCTACTGTTTATGGATAGATTGTAATCAACACTTTCTCTTGTCATGGTAATTTTTACAGAGACCACTTAACTGCCTTTTTGAAAAGCAGTAGAGTTATCTCTTCATTTAAGTTAACCTTTTAATGTATTCTTTTTTGTATGATGAACTGCACATACCAGAAAAGGACACAACATACTAAAATAGTTGCAAATACAGTTCCAAAGCATTGTTTAACTTCCAGATCCTTTCTGTTCCATATTTCTCTTTTTATATATGCAAGTTCACATTAGTTTTTAAGTTTAAATAGGCCTCAATACTGAGTGACTGGCTAGATTTTCAGCATTTCCTAAGTCTTTTTCTGAAGCTGTGGTTCTCAGACAGGGAATTTAAGGAATGAGACAACAGATTGAGCATAAGTCTATGTAGTGAAGCATCTCTTTTTATTTTAGAAATACGTATAGGCATGAAAAGCTATACTGTTATACTTACATGTAGTAGTTCTGAATGCATGTTATACAGATTCTTGGATCATCTGAAATTAAAAATTATGTAAATAATTTTCAGAGTTAAAACCAGAATGCTAAAAAGAATTTTAGCTGCAACATTTTTCTTCTAATATTTCTCACGCTAAAATAACTACAGCCATAACAGGGACATTGTTGTCTCTGAATCTCTGTTTATATTTTTTTGGAGATAAACCCTTCCACAATTGAATCCTGGTCTGTATTTTCATAGTAACCTGTGGCTTTTCGGTCCTGAACATAAACCTCAACAGGTACCTAGAAGATGCTGAATGCTTAGAAGAGATAATCTGAAAAGCAGGTAGTTCACAGTAGCTCAAGTTAGGACAAATAATTCTTAAATTGACATTTTAGTTCTTGGCCCAGACTTGACTACTCTTGGGTGCCAATCAGGTAAGGAAGGTGTGTGTCGCCAGGACTATTTATGAATCATTTAAACAACTATAGGACTCATGGAGAACAGAAGTGGGAAAACAGGAACGTGGCATGGCAGTGAGTGTGTGGCACAGCAGTTTGTGCAGGCAGGGTGAGGACGAAAGGTCACTCTGTTACTTCTCAGTCTTGAGTTACTGATCAGTTTTTTCATCCATACAGCCACCGGAAATAAAATTTTCTTTATTTAAACATGGTGAAAACAGTTAATCTATATCTTTTGAACATTTTCAATCATCTGTGAAGATCAACTATTGAGATACAGATTCAATAAAGTACACTAAGTTAAATGGCATTTATCTGAAGACAACAAACTATCTGCCAACATCATAGTATGTTGGGAGGGGACTTTTTTTAATCCAAGATGAAAAATAAATCCATGTTTTAGCAGGTTTTTTTAGGGCAGTAGCTTTGTTGCAGTAACTTCCTCTTGAATGAAACTGAAGATTGTCCTTATGTCTATTTTCTTGAAGAAAAACTGCAGAGTAGTGATCTGTTGTCAGACCTAGAAAATCTGGACATCTATGGTAACATTCAGTGCCCAATAATCCCTTCAGAAAGTTTTTCATCCTGAGGCAGGAAGAAAAAAAATACAAGTTCTGCAAAGTTTAATAGCTAAATTAATACCCAAATTATTCTTATTTATGCTAGAGATAGGTCTTAGAAATGGTGTTCAAAAATACAATTGAAATACAATTTACTTGGTGAGAAGCCACTTGGAGCACTGATAATTGCTCAGCAGTATGCACTTAAGCTCATGACTACCTTAGGAATAAGAATAAAGGTCGATAAAGGGAATATTTACCCTGTCTGCAGTTCTGGCATCCATCTGAACATGGTATGCAGCCTTCAGAGTCAGAATCTTCTACTTCACCTGTGTTTTGAAAATCATCTATTTTAGGTTAATTCTACATAATGGAAGGGCTACATTTGGAAGAACTCAACAAAATCCCTGGAATTAAACTGGACTCAAATGAAAAAAAAGGAGAAAGACTCACAGAAATTTGCTTTCTAATTTATTCCTGTGTAACCCAACTCAATTTGAGGAAAATACTCCTATTTTACATTAGCATGATATTAGAAGAGAATTAGGAGAGGGAGTTTAAGGACCTCAGGGTCAGACATGATTGTGCATTTCTGCACAAGATCTGGTTAATATGGTTAACCAGGTATCTGTAACAAATTGAATAGGGTATTTATTAACTCCTACTGAAGGATGCTTACCTTCTCTACAGTCATGCTTCTGACACATGTTTTGCATAAGGTAGTAGCCTCTGAAACACCTTGTGCAGTGGCTGGAGTTCAGGCACACCTCACACTGGCCAGAGCAAGGCATACATGTATGCTCTGAGTGGTAGTGACCTGGAGGACAGCTCTCTCTGCACTCCCCATAATAGAGGAAACGTTCCATCCCTCTTCGGTCTGTGTGACAAACAAATAGGAAAAAGTTGTCAGCCAGAGAGGGTATTTGAGTACAAGAAGGAGCTTTAAAAAACACTGATGCTGCAGTTGAGACGCTGACTGTATAGTTTTACACTAGATAAGCTAACACCTATAAAAGTTTCAGGACCTGAAACCTTCCACATTCTGGAGACTTATGGCTTATAAAGATGTAATGCTAGTAAAATATGGATCAAGAATTTTTCCATCACTGAGCTTCCCTTGCAGAGAACAAATGAGTATTTGTACTGCACTGTACATTGAATAGCAAATGTGCAGCTATTTGCTACCAGAGCATTAACATTCTCTAGTGCAAGGGAACTGCACTAGGGAACTGTTTCAAATCCTTCTGAATGCAGCCTGTGGAAACACCTATGACTCCACATGTCATGTGCTACAATATGGGGAGTTTTCTAATGGGTTACCCTACAGTATAAATTACATATATTAATATGGTAAGTGTATTTCATTGCCTTAACTATAGAACAAGAATTTGCTTACCATAATTAATTTTTTGAAAAAGCTGAGATAGTAGATATAATAGGGAATAATTTTCATGCAAAAATCTTTATAATTAACTTTTTCAGCCTCCTAAGAGTGTGAATCTCATCGACGTCTTCAATTCTTGATGCACAGAAATACAGAAACTGATACTACTGTCCACCATGAGGGAGAGACTTCAGGAACAATTACACAAACTTGCCCTCACATTAGACCTGAAGTAGTTTGAAAACATCATCTGCTGAGTCGTATTTCCCAAAGTGAGATGGTCAGTTGATTGATTAATTAATGTCAGTTATACTAGTGTTTGCTTGTTATCTAAACTCTTCATTAAAGGTTGGGCCTTTGATGACTCGTACTGAAGGTGAAGTAGCAGATGAAATGAAAACAGCTGTGAACCCATTGTGAGTCCTCAGAATAAAACTCATTAAAAATTACTCTTTATTAAGTGTATTATAAGTTAACTCTTAAATACATGTTTCCCAGGGCAGCTCAGGCTAGTTACATATATTTGTATGTAAGAGCCTCAGGTTCTTTGACCATCAGGTGTTACAGAGACAAGAGGAAGTAATTTTTAAAATGGAGCTTCAAAAGGAGAAGAGTTTCTTTTCCAAATTTCCACAAATTTAACTACATTTGCTTCTCTCTCGACCTAAGCTCTATAAAAACATGTGTTGGTGGTAAGCTTTTCTTTACAAACTCTGTTTGTTCAGCTGTAGGGACACTGCAATCTGCTGTGGAACCCACCATGCTTTTTTCTTAGCCTTCCCCAGACAGATGTTACAGAAAGCAGCCTGGCTTCCTGTCTGCTTGTGCAAACTCGCTCCATTTCACTTTAGCACATCCTGTGCAGAGGCTGGGGGAGACATGTATGGAGCTTTCTTTTCCAGAGGCAAGCTATGTAGATTTTCTGTCTTTTTTTTTTTTTTTCCTGGGCTGTTCTTTCTGTTTCTGTTAACATAGCTCCTATTGAAAATATATCAAGGGGAATGCATTAAGTTGCAAGAACAATATGGAGTTTTGTTTTCTTGCACGTTTTGAAAAACAAGCTGAGTTCCAATTCCCTTTAGAGTTCCAAGATTATTACATGGATTGGTAGCAAAATCACTACTCATTTTATTGGTTCTAACATCTGCCTTTGAGAGCTGAGGGAAAAGGGAACTTGGAGGCCAAGGGAGGGGAAAAAGCTGTCAAGAGGAAATAATTCTTACCTGTTCCACAAGTGCTGCATTTGTTAGGTTCACTTCCACTGCAGTCCAGGCAGGTATGATGGCACAAATGACATTGTCCTCTGAATTCAAACTTTCCTCTGGGGCATTGCATAACACAGCGACCATTGTCAAGGACTCTTTTAAAGAATGCAGAGGCGTAATTACAAGTTTAACAATTACTTGTTCTTCAAATTTAAAGGAAACTAACAAGAAACTCAATATATTCTTCCCTCACTCTATTTGTAAGAGTCTTTGAAATTTAATCCTTTATTTTCCTGATCTTATTCATAGTATTTACTATGTGAAAAGTTTTGATGTGGATCTTAGACTTCAAAGATTATTTTTCTCCAAGGTTTCTTCTGAGAAAAATCACCTTTTGACTCTTTACCTAGATGTCCTTATACAGCAATCCCTGCAGTGATCACTTATGTCTGCTAAAAAGTAAGCAGAACTTGGTCGTTCTCTGTGAAGGAATAGCCCATCTGTTTTACTTTAAAATTCCCTTTGAAAACTATTATGGTTTCAGTAAAACAGTTTCGTACCTAAAGTTAAACATGTATCTGAATCTTGGCCTTTAGCAGCTGCATTTTTTCACTCACATATTGCCAAGGTTTAGGAATGACATTCCTCAATTTAGTGCTCTCATTGAAACACTCCAAACCCTGCACCACTCCTGCACTCCCTGTACCTCTCCCCCTCCCCTGCAGTAGGATGGAGTGGAGAACTGGAGGCACTAAATGTGAATATCTTGGCTTGAGGTAAGAACAATGATTAACGTGTGATTGCTCACCACTACACCATGCAGAACTCCTGAAAATACCTGACCACACCATGTTATAAGACCTGGAAAGGGACCACTTCCCCATCCCTGGAAATGACATGAAGTAGTATAGAATAATCTCCAGGTCCTAGCCATGCCCTTCTTGGCTACTGCAAAAATTAACCCTGTTGTGTCTGAAAGTGGGACATTATCCACCCCTCATTCTAAACCATCTATGTCATGCCCAGATCCTACGCCTTCCAATTATATATAGATATATTCGCGCACACACATATATCTCACAAGCACAGGTGCCATTTCTGTAGTTAATAGCCATCTCTCTAAGATGTCTGTTGTGTTCATTTCATCCATGACTCTGAGTTCTGTCTGTCTTATATGTCTTCCAGGGCTTTCAGGGGGGCTGATGTGATATCAGCTGGTTTCAAGCCGCATCAGATCAAAACTGGAGTATCTGGAGTGGATGGCCCTCACTGTCCATGGTAGTTATGTCATACAGTGGCAGTGTCATTCAGAAACCAATATATGATTCAACATTATGTACTGTTCTCACTCAAAAATCAAATTCCCTTGAGGTACACATCATGGTTCCCCTTCCTTCTGCTTTATTCACCAAGTGCACCCGGGTTCTTGAGCAAAAACAATCCCACGAATGGGTTTCCTTTTGCTTGAAACAGGGAAAATCCAAACTGTCTTTCCTAACACATTCTGCATATGTACCATGGAGACTTTATCCCCTTCTGTGGTACATGAGGGTTTTGATTGGGTAGCTCAGCTCGACTGGTAAAGCCACTAGTGTTAACTAGGCAGGTGACCTTTGTTAAATGTAGATCCTATTGTTTGAAGGTCCCACTACCCATTGATTTCAATGTGGTTTTTAACAATCCACCATACCATTCAATTTTCCTAGAGGCTGCTGTATGATAGGGAACATGATATACCCACTCAATACCATGATCTCTCTGAGGCTATTTTTGAAATGAGTCCTGTTGTCCAACTCAGTTCTTTCTGAGGTGCCATGTCTCAACAGGACTTGATTTTCAAGGCCCAAGCCGGTGTTCCAGACAGTGGTGTGAGGCATAGGGCACGTCTTCAGCCATCCAGCAGTTGTTTCCACCATTGTAAGCATGTAGCACTTGCTTTGGCAGATTTGCAGTAATGTGATGTAATCAATCTGCCAGGTCCCCTCATATTTATATTTCAGACATTGTTCTCCATACTGCAGAGGATCAGATTGGCCTGCTTGATTGCAGTGCCTGTTTCACTGTTATGTTTTACCTGGGAGAGAGCGTCCATGGTTAAGTCCTCCCCTTGATCATGAGCTCATCTGAATGTTGCATGAGACATCATGGGCCCACTGAGTCAGAAATAATTCACCCTTATGTTGATGGTCAAGATCCACCTGAGATAATTTAATCTTGCCACATTACACAGACAGATCCACCTCTCTGTTGTTGTGATGTTCTTCAGTAGCCTGACTCTTGGGCACATGTGCATCTCTGTGATGTACTTTTACAGCCAATTTCTCTACCCAGGCAGTGATGACTTCTAATAATTCAGCAGTCCAAATGGGTTTGCCTCTGTACTGCCAAGTCATCTTTTTCCATTGGTCTAGTCAGTCCTACAGGGAACTTCCTACCATCCATGAGTCAGTGTAGAGGTAAAGCACTGGCCATTCCTCTTGTTCAGCAATATCTAAAGCCAGCTTTGGACAGATTTCAGCTCTGCAATCTGACTTGATTCACTTTTTCCCTCGATAGCTTCTTTGACTCACTGCATAGGACTCCATACTGTAGCTTTCCATTTTTGATGTATCCCTACAATACAACAGAACTGTCAGTAAAGGCAACATATTGATTTTCTTTTCATGGTAGCTGATTTTATGGTGGGGTCTCCTCAGCATGTGTGACCTTCTTCTATGATGACAGACTGAAATTTTCACCTTCAGGCCAGTTAGTGATGACTTCCAAGATTCCTGGTCACTTGTGGTTTCCTATTCAAGCTCACTATATGATCAGTGCATCCACTTATTCCACGTAGCATCAATGACATGATGTGTGGAAGGGACTTTCCTTTTGAACATCCAGCCCGGCACTGCCAGTCAGGGTGCCAGAAACCACTCCGAAGCAGATGAAGCCCTTCATAAGGTGCCAGTATGTCTTTGTCAGTTGAGGTGTAACACTCCTTGGATTCTTTGTATCCTTGACTCCAGAACTGCTGCCAATCCAGCGCTCCGGAATCCTTGCATCTCTCTGCATACTTTTTCCCAGAGAGTCCAACAAGGACCAGGCTTTCTGGCTGCAATGTAAACTACATTTTTGACATCTTGTCCTGTCCTAACTGGCCCAAAAACTCCTGCATGAGTAATCTCATGTTTAATTTTTTCAAAAACTTGTTGTTGTTCAGGATCCCACTTAAAATTATTCTTCTTCCAGGTCACATGGCAGAGGGTGATTGCAGTCTGACTGTTATCTGGAATAGGCATCCTCCAAAAATGCACAGTGCCCAGGAAAGCCTGTGTTTACTTTTTGCTTCTTAGTGGGGACATAGCTACTGTTTTTTTTAACCACAGCCATTGGAATCTGACAAAGTCCATCAGCTGTTTACTCCTAAAACCTGAATTTCCTGGCCAGGTCCCTTGACCTTACATTGCTTTATGGCAAAACTGCCCTTCAAGAGAATCTGGATTATATTCTACCCCTTTTGCAAAGCCTTATTCTGCTATGTTAACCTACACAGTGATGTAATCGATGTTTAGGTGCTATGAATGTCTCCCAAATTAGCCTATTGCTATCCTCAGTATCCATATTCATGCTTCGTGCCAAGCTCCATAGCTGTGTACAAGTACAAATGGTCTAAATTCTTGTTAAATTTGTCATTCCAGCAATTATGTTTTCGAAAAGATGACAATGAAAGAGAGGCTATTCTACATATTAAAAGGATTTTTTTCCTTATCTGTGGGAATCATGATGCTAAACATTAACTGCTTGTATAGCCACCTGTCTGGTTCACATAACAATTGGTCTGGTTTTGTTTGTCCTGATCATGACTAGCTTCTTTAGTCAACTCTGCAAGTTAGCACTAAATACAGTATAACCAGTTCTCCAGGCGATGATCTACGGTCTTTGTACTACACTATACTAAGAGACAATTACTTCGTAAGTGGGCAGCTGATGCAGTTGCCTGGCTCAGGTCCAACGCACTTCTGACAAGATGTTTCACATAACTGACATTCTTGGGAATCATCAAGATATTCCCCTGTTAGAAAAAAAAAAATTGTTTATTTCCGATCAACATGCCAGAATTAAACAAACAAACAAACAAACAAACAAACAGGTTGGAAAATATCGTTTCCCTGTGGCATCAGGAAAACAAGTACTGCCTCCCTTTGTAAACCAGGATACTCAAACTTGGTAGTCTCTAGTGGTTTGGGGTTTGGTTTTGGGGTTCTTTTTTAAAACGTATTAAGTTTTTACACATGTGAATTTGTCAGAGTGTTAAAACATTATTTATTTCATATCAGTTGAAGTAATGAGACTGTTTAAGATTCACCAAGGAAAGCTGACCAAAACCAGTGCTACCAAGGAGTACTCATTACATAATGTCTTTTGGTGCAGCTGCAGCATGAACCTGATAGCAAGCTGCAGCACAGAAGCTATGCTGTCATGGATGGGGGTATGTTTCATAAAGAGATGGACTTCGGCAAGCTTCCATTAGCTAGAGATGCACTGGCGCTTCCCAAACCTCTCCCATGCCTCTACTATACCTAAAAGACCTAGGCTCTCATTTAGGCTGAATCAAAGCTTGATGCCAAACTGTGCATTGGGTCTTGAAAAAAAATTTTGGATCATGTGGACTGTGACCTTAAAACCGAGACAAAGATATAAACATTTCCAGATCATGAATATACTAGTGCTGAAGTGCAAAGTTTGCCTCCTTATTTACTGAGTATTAATTAAAATGCTGGTATAAACAGGTAAGCTGTATGATTTATAACTCTTAGAGCAGAGATAGTAATTTGGTAAGTAGTATGAATACTATATCTATGTGCAGCATCACGGGACAGTAAATCTATTTATCACATGATTTTATAAAGCTCAAGATTGTGTCTTTTATGTCAGTTTGTTTGGGGAAAATTTATTTTAACTCAGTCTATGTATTTAGAGAATTGGCTGTTCCTTCATTCTTGAGTAATGGAAGAGGCTGGGCAAAGAGTCCTATATAATACATAAAACCTGCAGTTTCTATGGATACTTCAGTATGGAGAAACTCTTTTCACTTGCACTGATGCTGGAATATCCAGATTTGGCAAACACAGTGAACTTCAGGAATAAAAATACGAATGTGGAATGACTCAGTTTTGGCTCTCATTTGCAAGGAGTTCCTTACATTTGAAGAGCAGGGGCACTGTACAAGTAACCGCTGGTATCAAATTAAAACAATGTTAGGAAGAACAATTTTCTAACTCATGATGAATTATGTGCGTATTAAACTGCATTAACAAATTTTATTAACAGTTGAAACCTGAAGTATGAGATATGAACTATGATAGTATTCATATGCTTAAAGGAATGGGAATAGTATAGTTATAAATAATATTTATAGTATTATATCTCTAATATATTTAATATATAATATAGGCTATATACACAAAATATTAATGTAATTAATATGCACGTATTATATAGCATGCCAACTGGATCATCAAGCCAACTGTGGGCAAAATCTAAGGTGCCCAAAATTTAGGCAAGGATTCAATTTTCATTTTGTAAAAGTTTGTATATCTCCTGAAGAAAGAAAAAAAGTGAAAGACAGGTCCCAAACTGGTAACGGAATCATATAAAACAAGACGATAGTGCTCCTCAGAAGCCGTTCTGGGATCAGTGCTAACTGGAAAGAAGTTTGGAACTGGGAGAAAATGAACAGTTTCCCAATGAGATGAGGGGCAAAAAAATCTTGGTATGCATACATGTTCACACGTTTTTATAGTTCTCATTATCCAAAGAGCTTTTTGTATGTATATATATATTTGCATGTATTTAGATAATCCCATGCAAGCCCATAGAGGCCTCTGAACTGTGCAAATTGACTAGTTCCAGGGTACTGGTGTAGCAATAGTGCATCTTATATGACTGATTACTTTATAAAGGACTCCAAATAAAAACATTATTAAGGATGTTAGGTATAGAATTCTCAGCACTCTTGAGTTTTTCTAGATATTATTCAGAAAACATGTTGTATTGATGCACAACTATCACAATATGGAGTATTTATAATTCTCGTTTTCTAGAAAAAAAATAATATGGCCTACTGTCCAGTAGTTCTTCAAGCCATTGATAGGTTTTGTTAATATAAGTCTCTTGAATATTTTTGATATGTATTCAGAGGACACAATATGGAAACCCATGTTCTTAAATGCTTATGAGATTTAATACATAATTTTTTTGCGGTTTAGGAATAGTAGTTCCCAGTTCAGTGTCCCCACTGAGATTCTCCCAAACTAGACTCCACACGCTTGCTCCCCCTGCTTCCCCTCTCCCTTCCCATTCTGGAGGTGAAGCTGAGAATTGGAGGCATAAAAAGGTGAAAATAAAACCGATTTACTGGAAACAGCAATGAGATAAGAAAACGAAAAGTAACAGCAATAATATTAATAACAAAAAGTGTAAGACAAAGAAATTATTAATATGTGAAAAAGGAAAACAATTCCAGACCGTTTTGCCCACCATGCTTTCTCCCCCCACCAGAAATGAGAGTGAGTCCCTTACTCCTGCCTCTTGCATGTGATGTGACATGGTGGCAAATAACATTAGGGTCTGGCCATTCTGCCTTCCTGGCTACTGTGAAAAATTAACCTTTTCCTGGCTGAAGGTAAGACAGAATTGATACACACACACACACACACACATATATTTCTATAAATACATACAAGACATACACACACACACACACACACACACACACACACACATTTTTTTGGACAATAACACAATGAAGAAAAAATGCAGTATATGGAAAGTCTTCCTGTTGCAGATCTGGTGGCTCAGTAATTAATTTCAGCTGTGCTGGAATACTGCCAGAAAGACCCATTTCACACTTACTCTGTGTTGTGAGTTAAAACATTTTAAAGCATAAGAATACAAAAATACAAATGTGTGCACCAGCTAATACTTATATGTTGGGCTCTCTGAATTGCAAATCACATTTATAACAGTAGGTCTGCCACTAAATGATAACGAAATAGATTTCAATAGATATTTGAAGAGTTATCACTGAAAATGAAAAAAGAAGATTTTACACTATTCCATGGGGCAATTTAACAATCTGCCAGAATTCCTTGTGAGCAATTTATTTCTTGACAAATCTTCCTGGATAAATATTAGTTACTAATTTTTTTTCTGTATTAAAGTTCTTTATCTGTACAGTGTACCAAATGGAGGAATACTCTTGGCAATGTGTCTCAATTGTGCTTTCAATCAGGCAATTGTGTCACCAATTACCTAGGATCATCCTTTATTTCTCAGTTCCTTGCCACCTTTTTTGAAACATTTATCATCTTTATTAAAAAAAAAAAAGGAACTGTAGACATTGTAGGAATAAGGATATGTTAACAAATATGATCACTCGTAATGAGAAGATTTTTGTGTGGTCATTGTTAGAAATGTCTAACTCTACATCTGGGCTACATTAGGTTGCAGGCTGTGCCTTTAGCCGAGTACTAGAACCCTATACTTAACACTGAGTTTCTGTTAGCTGATATGGTGAGTTTTAAAATGAGGCAAGCACTATTATCTCCCATCAAAGAGGCAGAAACTTGAGGTGTGGAAAGATTATTAAAATAAGATGCAATAGCAAACTAGAACATGTCTGAGTCCCAGTCTAGAGAACTGTTAGAGTTGCTAAGTCATTCAGTCTTTGCGTAAGCAATATCAATTGTACCTTTGTCTTGTAACTATTTCTCTTCTGCTTTCCAAAAGCTGTGCCGTTCATTGACAGCACAGCATATTTCCAGAGACCAGCTAGATGAATGTGTGACTATCCTTGTAAGTTATGCCTGAAGATACGGGCTTTTATGTGCTGGTTCTCATAAATCTTTTTCTCTTATAGCCTCCTAATGAGACTTAGACACTGCAAGTGATATGTTACATTCACACTTTTCTTGATCAAAATATCACTTCATCTATTTTTTAAAAATTAATTGATTATCTTGTTTAACATTGCTGCAGTGGCGTTTCTTTATAACAAATAGAAAAAAAACTTACCTTGTTTCCTGTTTCCCTTGTTTACTTTCATGGGAACCTGGATCTAGATTTTGTACATGGGGTTTTTTATATGTAATCTTAAATGTTATAAAGGTTGACAGATTAGATAAACAAAAATTCATCAGAACTATTTTTCATCAATCAACCATGAGAACCAAATCAAATTGGTTCTAGGGAGTGCTCTTCTTTTTTCATGTTGGGACTTGATACATTTTTATTTTTTTGGCTCCTTGAATTTTCTGAAGGAATATTTATCCATTAAGTATATAACTTAGATTAACTTGCATGAAGTAATCCATTAAAATTCACTCTGAGGATTCTTTAAAGTTATTCCTCTGTTTAGCCAAAGTCTTAGTGTTTGATAGATTACAGACTGCAGATTGCAGATTACAGCTCTCTGAAAGAAATCTTGCCATAGTCTCCATGTCTTAACATTTTCAAGATGAAGACATTTCCTTTACCATCAGATTTGGCAGTTATACAAAATTTGAGCCTCGTTTCCAATTATTTGTCTAGCTTCATTTTTTACTCTTGCTAATTATTCTCATCCCCTTCATAATTTTACACAATGATCCAATTTGTGTCTCCGTATTTGGATGCGGAGAAGGGACAAAGAAGGTACTCTTCATGGCCAAAACTTTTGGGTGTTATGATTTGAGATGATGAGTGGGATTCAGGATTGGACATCTTCTTTTCAGGAATGCTCTAGGCAGCTATGAAGGAGGAGGCTGAAAACAGCATGTTGATTCCCAAGTCACTAAAGCTCCCCCTTGTGCCAAGGGAGAATGCACAATCTTGACAAGGGTTGGACATCTCTTCCCAGAACAGCTGTGTGCTAAGTGATATAATGATTTTAGGATGAAAGGCCCTTTTTTGCAGGATAAGCTGAGATCACATAGAGACTCATGTTAGCTTTAATCATGACAGGCAGGAATGAAGAAATTGCTGCTATTAACTACACTATGTTACACAGCCCTCTATTGTTATCTATTATTATCTGAGGGGGCATAAACAGATGCTGGAAAGACATTTTTTATCAATTAAAAAATCAGCTTTACATCTTCATTTGTGCTAATTTTTTAGGCATTTAGAAAATTTGCTTTAAAACTCTGCACTGATTATGTGGATGGCTGGAAGCAAAAGTTGGATGGCTCCATGCTTTCTCCTTTGCTTATGTAAGCACATATGTCAGAGCCTGACAAGGTTTTCTGCTGCTCACCTGGAGTTTGAAATTTGACAGCGCCCACAGAAAGGCAGAAAGGGAATGGAGCTATCTGGATATATAGGTATTGACAATGTTTTGTACCTATCTTACTTGTAGAAGGAGAGGGAAATACTACAATACTCTCAAAATTTTAGACTCAAAATGGAAAAAAAGTTTTGCCTTTCCATTTCTCGAGTTTTCCCATTGGAAATTTTCATGTCTGATGCTGTCAAGCTTCCCATTCCTCATAAAGATCAGAATTTTCTAAAGGGCAGTGGAACAGAGGCACTGAATCTCACTGAAAATTATCTCATAGTGCTAGGTATTTTCTTGTGAGATACAAAACAGAAATGTGAAAGCTGATGGTATGCTTTGAGTAAAGTTGGTGTTATTGGCACTTCAAACACATTAAAAATAGAATCTTCTAATGCTGGAGGAAAATGCATATCAGAGGCAAACAAAGTAATCCAGCATCTCTTTTCTATGTTACATAGCAAGGATTATGTCTTTTGTATACACAGTTTTCACTGTCCACAGGATTTCTGTGGTCTGACTTGAATAGACATATGAGTTGAGAACAAAGACCTTTAGAAACAATGAAGACAGGACCAACAGCAATCAAAAGGTCCACGCTAATCGTTAACAGGATGCTGAAGATCAACCTGCTAATCGCCGAGACAGGCCTGGATATCGCCCACCTATAATCAAGGACACACCTGCTTTTGAGAAGATGGGACCAGCTTGGTAATTGCCCATCAATACCGGAGATGGGCCTGGGTATCACACATTGGTTAAATCAGGGACACACCTGCATTTGGGAAGATGGCTGGGCGGAACTTGGGGCGGAGACTGGGAGGAGACTGGGCGGTCTGTCTCTGGAACTCATCTGCATTTACTTCGCCTATTTCGGGAAATACAGTTTTGTATGTACTTAAGGCACTGTGATGGAGAGCAAAGCAAGCAAGTTTGGCTTGGATTTATTTCCCTTGCTTCGCAGCTGCTAATAAACCTGCTTCATGACTTTCACGAGTTCTGAAGTTTGATTCCGCAAAACACACACACTTGATATGGGAAGAGCTGAATACCTTGAGGGTGTTTCAATGGTGTCAATCATCTTAAACTAAGAGACCTCTGCATAGGCTGTTTGTACTGGACTCCTTTAACTTAACCAGGACATGAACACTGATCTGCTGATGTGCTATCTGGGCAGATTTTAGCAGGCTGACTAGTGTCACAAGAAGATGTAACAACATAGTTCATGCTGTTAATCAAATGCAATTTCTGTTTAATTTGCTGAGATGAAGACATGTTAAAGCCTGAAATCTGCCAGAAAGATAAAAATTCCTCCTTCGAAGTAAGGAGACCAAATTAAATCTTTTAATGAGTGCTATAAAGGTGCAAATTTTATTTCTCTCTGCTCAGCCATCTCAGTACACTTACACTGATGATCTTCCCTGGCTTAAATTTTGTCTGGTTCCTAGTCTTCCCTATAAGCACTTTGGAAATAGGAAGGTAATTTTTTTATGACTACAGATTACATTCCCTTTAATGATCACATTTTAAGGGTGTAGAAATGGGTAAATGACATAGCTCTTCTAATTCAGATATATAGCTGGAGAGAGGCCTTGTACCAGTGTTTGGCAATGGGAACTCTGTGGGCTCTCCTTTCAGTCTTGGTACTGATAGTGTTCGGAGAGGCTATGCTAAAGGCAGACACAGGAAGGGCAGTATTTACGCAACTTTAGTTTGGTATGGCCTTGCTCTTGGCATAGAAAATTTGCTACTTTATTTGGAACAAATATTTGAGTTGTCTTTCAGTTCAGTGGCATTGCACAGAATGGCTTATTTGCATAGTCATAAGCACCACTGCTGACCATGGAGACTGGCAACCAGTTGCTAGACTTTCCTTCCAACCCACCTCTCAAAGAACATCTGCAGGCATCGGGAGGGAGGGCGGCAGTGGGCAGACCAAGGACAATTGTAAACAGAAAAGAATGCTTCAGTAAACATCCAGTGTTACTATTGAATATGCATGATGGAGCCATTAATTATTGTCTGGTAAATAAGTCTTCATTGCTTGTCAATGTTCTGGCTTCTCACCCCCAGAAAACTTAATCAGCTCATTGTTGTCTACTGTGTATTGTGATGGGTATATTTTGCTTTGAAAAGTGTTGATGGTTTCCCAGAAGACTTTCAATCAATCTATCCGCCAAACACTAAGAAAAACTTGATTGTATGAGGAGCATTCTTCTAAGGTACCTTGTTCATGAGCAACCTATGTATTTGCTGCCCTAAATTAGCCCTTTGTAGGGCACTGAGAGGCTTCATTTGTTGCTTACCAGAATTATTTTTTTAAAAATATTCAGAGCCTCCTCAGCATGTTTTCTTTTGATTACAATTCCTATTTTAGAAGTGAAAATTTGGTTTTATGCTGTAAACATTGCTTTTTAATCCAGAAGGTCATGTTAAACAAAAATGCATTTTCATCTCTTTTCCCCTCCCTACCCCCCCTCCCCCATATTGAAACTCCATATTCTGAATATGGTCATGCAAGTTGTTTGGCGTCAGTTTCTTTTCGATGAAAACTTGACTAGGATTTTTCTTTGTATACTGCAAAGCATTTTCAATGCTTAAAACATCTTGCACAAACATCTAATGGCAGAACTTTCCTTGTTCATTCTGTACCGATGACATGACAATGGTATATGCAATATAAGGCATGGTAATGGATCACAGACCAATTATTGTTCAGCAAGTTGCACTGCAAACAAAAATCTTTGACTCATACAAGCAATCTCTTAAATGCCTTCACAGGAATCTTGAATTTTTAACAGGCTTTCTTACAATCATTTGGTTCATTAAATATTTTAAAGTACAAATGGCTATCAAGAGGATTAATGTGGTCATCAACGGTTGTTAAGTTGTATTTAGTGATGGATGAAACTGCTGTAATCAGCTCTAGCGCTTCTATATAGGTTTACTCATCTTCAAGGCTCTTAATGTTGTGTCTCTTATTATATAAAAATGTGGAACAAGTAGCAGCCTTCTATTACACAATATATTCAGCTGCAAGGATTTCTTGAGAATTTGACACGACACTGAAAAGTTGCAACTCCAGCTAGGATTGGGGTAGTCTGAGTCTCAGGGAAATCCATATTAGAAAATAGTGTACTTCACAGAGGGGATGTTTGCAAAGCCTCCCCAGAAAGAGGCAGAGAGTGGCAGTGGATACTGGTGTGTCGCTAGGCAGCAGCCAAGCCAAGACTAATATAATCTACTAGTCAGAAGCATAAGGTTTCCACTGACCTATTCTGGCAGGTATCTGATCCCACAACACTGATATGTGACAGAGATGGAGAGCTGCAGCTAAAAAGGTTGTAACTGTATTTCAGAAAAGGAAACACTTCTAAAATCATGACCTCACCCAACAAGCAGGATGTCCTGCAGATCTGGGGCATACTAAACTTTTTTACCACATGGGTCTTTTTTTTTTTTTNTTTTTACCATAGCTGTCTTTATTTTATTAAAAGTCTTTGAAATTTTAGTAAAGAAGTGGTCTAGATGGGTGTTTGCATTTAAAGCAAGGATTCTCCTAAACACATGAACTGGAAAATACCATGGTTTAACTGTAATGGCATCTTGAATTTGTCATAGCTTTTTGATTTGTGACATAAAGTGAAATCAGTGAACAGATTTAATCTGATGCAATCTGCAGTGTTTTCAGACATACAGAAAAGTATTATTTTGTTCATACTTAGCAGATTCCAATCTTCCTAAAATGGTCCATATCTGTTCTGCATGTCAACAACAGTGTCAAATACTGAACACTCCAAACTACTCAACATTGAATCAGAGAGGGAGGATTGATCACTTAAGAAAACTGCAGCTGGGAACAAACTACCTTCTTTAAATTGCAATCATATTGCTGCAGCAATACTCTAGTACACAAACTAATTATAGTGCTGTTTCTAAATTTTGCTTGTATCTGAGCACAGCTATTAAGGCATAACAAATAATCAGTCTAAGCTGACACCAGAAAGTACTGGTTTTCAGGCTAAAATGCAGATCTATGCTCACTTTTCTGCTTGATGTTTATAGGTACAACCTCTGGAGCAGATCTCTTTGGCCAGAGCTGTAACAAGTTTATTATCACTCTATGCATTTCCTATCCAAAGAAGATGAAATCTTGACAATAATCACTTCATCTTTGATTGAATTTCTCATGCCATTTGGAAGACAAGAGTGGGATGGGAGCTGCAGAAGCAGCTTGTCATTCAGCAGTGTTGAAAGGTTAGGCCAACCTTTCTTCCAAGAGTGATCTTACCAAACTACTGCTACATCGTACACAGGCTTGCTTTTGGGGACTGACCAGGAAAATGTGAGAATGATGACCTAACTCCTTATTTTTAAACCAGGTCAGAATAGGTAAATGAAAGTAAGATGTCTAAGGCTGAATAGTGGTGGATTTTTTCAGGAAATTCTCAGTGAATGTGCTTAAAAAGTCAGCTGAATATATGACTTCTTGGATTAGTTATCACTCCACTCAGGTTGTGGAATTAAGTGGTAAATGAACGAGAGCATCGGCTAAGGCCAGTGAAGGATCTTGCCCTGTAGGGATCACAAATCAGATCATTTGGTCTGGCAAGGACAGACTGTTCTCAAGTGGCAGTCTGTGGTGTGATCTGAGGTGTACTGGATGTGGCATTGCACATGAACAGACATCAATATGACACTGCAAATGGTCACGTCTGACTGTAAAGATGAAACCTTCCTCCTAAACTGTCTGAGCCAATAGGTAGTTAAAAATGTCATGTTTTAATCCTAAGCATGCAAGAGATTAGGCTCATCACAAACCCTTACAGATCACAGGAAGTCAACGCTGTCGTACACTAGGGTTCAGCTACTATACAGAATGTGTTCTTCACTTAAAACAGATACTTGTGCAATCATAAATTCCATCACTTAAAAAAAATCTGTAATAAAATTAAACACCTTTAACCCCCACATTTTTTTCAATGACTTCTGTGTGGTATCTAAGTGCTCTATACCACAGTTACCTATGTCCTTCAACAAAGATATTGAACATACAGATCAACATGTTTTTCCAGACCGAAAGAACAGGAATTTAGGTTAATTTAATAGAAAAAATAAAATACGGAATGACATTGATTTTGGCCAATATCAATTACAACAGAACTACCCTATTTTACAAATAGCAACTGAACATTTTACACATGTACAGTATTCTTTCAGTAAAAATGAATTTGATTATAACAATGTGTCATTTTTTTAAAGAAAACAATGTCATTAATTTGTTGTCTATAATAGTGTTAGAGACATTTGTAAGTATAAAAAAAATTCTTTACAATCCATTGCATAATTAAATCTCAATAATGAATATATATTTATATATATATAATATATATAATATAAACTTAAACTTTGAAAGCATTATGTTCTACTTAAACATGTTATATTGAGAAATGAGGCGGTAACAGACTAGTAGTTAAACTAGCACAAATTTGAATGTTTATCAGGAAATTTGTAATGAGCACCAAAGGAGCCTTACTGACCCCTGTAATATTGAACCAGGTTGTAATAGTTTATCTGCTCTCTGCTAACGATGACATTGCCTATTGAGGCCTGAATCCATTAATTTGTAAAACTTCCACAATAATTTTTGATCCCCTTTATTTTCCAAGCTTTACATGCTGAAACAGATGCAATTAACTTTTTTGTGAGAAAGACACCTTGTATGCTTGAAATATTATCCCCTGTAAACAGAATTTCAATTTTTTGTTTTCTCTCTTCTGACACATTGTATGCAGAGTGAAGCTGATGAAGATATATTAAACAGAAATTTGTAATGGCAACCATGAGCCTGAGTAGAAAAGAGTGAGGCTGGTGCCGCTTCTTTCACCACCCAGGACCATTTTACAGTGGGGTAACTCCACTGGCCTCAAGAGGACTATTCCAGCTGAAATTTCTATTGTGAGCAGTTAAACGCAGATTCAGGCCCATCATGACACCAAGAGAATCACCGGTTTATTGCCCTACATGCAGTTATTCCTGGAGGTGTATTTGGCACAATTATAAATCCAGTCCTGTAAACACATCCTGTTGCCTATAGTCACACTGGCATTTACATATGGGCACTATGAAATAGTTCCACATATCTTTACGAAAATATCCCCTTTTTAAATGAACATTAAAAGACAAAAATAATTTACGAATACTTCTTACATGTTAGCAATGTTTTCTGACTTCTGAGCATACACATTACTCTCACTTATGCAAATCAAGGAAGTAGTATATTCTAAATTTGTCCATTACAGGAACAATTTTTTTTTAAGTTTATTTGAAATAGCTTTGACATTTAAAAAAATAAAATAAAAATCCTAGCATATCTGTTAATAAGATAGCTGTCTAAAATGAAATCTATATGACCAAAACCACATTTTGGACAAACATATATACATACTGCATGTGATACAATAAACAGCATAAGAAGTAAGAAAGAAATGTGTGCAGAAATGTTCATTTTTCATTTTTTTTAAATACTGTTATAAAAGGGGCAGAACTTAGCCCTGCACTAATGATGTCACTGATCCCCTCAGGAACTCAAGTTCCCCCTGTCAATACAGCACAAAAAAAGACTAATGCAAGCTTTTTTGTATTGTTTAGTTTTAATCCATGTAAACTTGTGTTGTATTCTTGAAATACTCTTTAAACATCTCGAAGTGAAAAGAAGCAGAAAAAAAAAGAGAAGAAAAAGGACCTTCAAAAAACAGGAATTATCCTAAGGTTGACAGGAAATCACACCAAGAGTTAAATGTTAATTTTGGCATCAAATGCTTTGGTCACACAATACTGACTCTGCAATCCTGGATGTTCAGCTCTAGACACCCAGTTATGAAAGGTAGGTGCGTTGTAGTTTTTCCATTTAAGTTCCAACAAACAGTTCACCATCTCCCCAGACAAAGAGGAGGGAGAAAGAGAAAGGTGGCTTTGTTTTTGTTGTTTGGGGGCTTTTTGCGTGTGGGTTTGTTTTTTTTTCTTTTTTCAATAATACAGATTAATCTATAAGTCTACAGGAGCAGGAGGATGCTGGGAGGTGACAGTTCACCCCTTTTGTTTACATGTTCTGCAACACAATTGCTGAAGCACTTTCCTCTGACAGAGATTGTTCTTTTTCACCAGCATACAGAATCCTCCCTCGGCCCAGGACTCTTCCGTGGCTTCCAGAGGATAGCGGCAAGGGAAGGAGGGGAAGTTGAAGGTTTGGAGAACATGGCGTGTACAGTTGGAGGAAGGTTTAATTGGTCAGACAGGCAGATTTGGTTGAAGAGACCATTCAGGAGCAGGTAGCAAGTAGGAAATTTGTTCCATCAAAAGGAATTTCAGCCAACAGCATTTTTTTTTTTCAGGGAGAGATATTGTGTGGTCCAACAGGAAATGATTTGTATCCATTTGTGAAAAGGGAAAAAAAGATTAGAAAGAGAGTAATTAGAAAACAGTGATATTTACAGCAAAGGAATTTGTTCTCAATTTTTATGAATCAAAATAATAAAACAATCAAACCTCAGAAAAATAGTAAAACATTCTCGACAGAAATTCAAATCTTACAGAATGAGTTAAACTAGTAATCAGTGCTGGATTGTAAGGCAATGAAATGAGACTCATTCTGCTTTGTAAGTTAACAGATAAAAATAAACCCTTCTGACTTTTCTTGGCTCCCCTAGACTGCTGAGTACATGCAGTGTGTGGTGTGATCCAGCATGGTGCAGTGCAATTCCCTGAAGGCCTGCATACTTATGTGTTGCCCTTTCAGAAGAGCTGCATTTGGAAGAATTGGGAAGATGTTACTGAGACAGGTTGTCCTCAGTCTTGGGCAACTACATATATATGTGACTGATGTGTACACATGAAGGTGGATTTATCCAGCCACAATAAAGACCAAGTTGGTATCTCAAATATATACATTGCAAAAAACAATTGCAATGTCACACTGAGACTGTTACTCAAAATTCTAAGCATTACACTTCTTCCTCATTCATCTATATCTGGCCACTTCTGGACCTGCTATAGACTACAATCACTCTTCTAATCTCCTGATGTGAAAAGATCTAGTTTACCACTATTTGTAATGTAACTTTGCAATGGACAGAATAATTTTCAAAGTTTGAAGGCCTAAATTCCAACAGGAACCGAAAAGGTCCACAGAAACAAAACTCACACCTGCACACTTTCTTTTTTCTTTTTAAGTCTTTGGTAAAACTCTTCCTAAATCCAGTGGAAATAACCTGGACTCATTGTTAGCTTCCTGGACTTTGTCCTGGCATGATTTTCCCCTTGGATTGCACTTATTGGGCACTAACTACAAGTAATTCACATGGTAATATCTTTAGGGAAGCACAATGTTATCTAAGTGTCTCTCTAGTGGTGATATTTAAAAGGAATAAATATTAGTGAATAATTAAGCCAATCATATGCAATAAGAATGCTATCTTGGCTGTCACAGAAAATTTTGGGGAAGTTTAAATCTTAAACTATCACTAAGAGAAGAAAAGAAATGATACAAACCAACACACGTAAAAGATGCTAGCAGTACTAAAATGGGTATTTTCAGAGAATTGCACTTACCATCCTTGCATACTGTTCCCATGACACAGACACCAGTGTCTAGGTTATAGCCACTTGGGCAGCTTGTACAGTTTCTGTCTCCTTGACCACTACAATCCAAACAGCTAGCATCGCATCTGAAAGACAATCTCAGGAGTTGGTATCCTGTGCTCTCCAAGTACAAGAGTTCCTAGGAGACCTCTTCTATATTGCAGAGGACTTGTTTGCTATTTCTAGAGCTGTCAGGTGCTATTACTTCCAGTAATAATTATGATAATAAAAAATTAACTACCCCGCAACACAGTTCTGCTGTTTTCCATCAACAACTTTCTATTCAAACTTCTTACTAAATAGCAGCATTATTCTAGTGTTTTGGGACTATGTAAAAATAATTCATGAAAGTATTAAGCTAATTGTGCATACATGCACCAGAAAGGCATGAACTAAAACTACAGGACAGAAATGACTGACATTCTGCCCAGTCCTTTCATCACCCATCTGGCTCAATTATATTTTCATGGCATTTTATTTTTTTTTTGTGTGAGTGGAATATACTGAAACATGTAGTGGTCCCCTTCCTGCCCTGATTGCACAGTGAGTCAATAACAAATAATTACAAAGAACAAGAAATGGTATTTGTTTAACGAACAATAGAACAAAACAAAAAGTGCGTTCCTTGCACAGCACAGTTTTGCCCAGCATTTACCCAGGTGTTTGTACACTGAGTCAGATAAGCTGTTCTGGACAGTAGTTTAGAAATATTCTATGTTTGTGAATATCCAGTGGAAGAATTAAAATGGTCTTTACCAATAACTTGCATTTAAAAAAACCCTAGTTTGACTATTTTTGTTTACTATTAAGAAATGCAGATCCCCTGTCAGATTTGTAAATTTTATATTTTCTCATTGCAGTCTGTTTTAAAGTGAAGGTCACACATATACACATGAAAAAATACTTTTAGAAGACATGTATGAATATAAATCAGATTAAAATACATAACAATAACAGCAACAATAATAATTATAACAATAAGAGCTTTTCCTTCATTTGCTATGTATGCAATTTATTTTTCTCTATTTTTGAAGTCATCAGCGTTTTTTCTTCTGATAAATATTATCTTAATATACTGCCAAACTTCAGACACATTATCTGCTGATCTTACATACCTTTTGCAGCTTTTGTATCCACTTTCAGTAGAGTGATCAAGGTAATAACCACTGCTACAAAATTGCACACATCTCCCATCTTCCATAAAATAACCCTGTGTGCAGTTTATACAGGCATCTATTCCAGCACCTTAGACCAAAGTGAAATTGTTATAATGTAGGTACATTTTTAGAATAAGCAACATTACATAATTTCAGTGCATTTTTTTTTTCTGGAATAAATGACTCTGTAGCTCTAAAGCCTCCACAAAATCTACCATTATTCCATCTCCAAAGGAAAAATAGAGAGCATTACTGGAAATCATAATAAGCTTTAGCAAAATTTTAAAAGAGAAATTAGAAAAAAAAAATTAAAACCACAAACAAAGAAGGAATGTACAAACTCTTTAAACTAAAATCTTTGATTTCCATGCTAGCTGAAACAAGTTTGCCATATTTAAAATACATTAAAAAGCTACCATGAGAAGGAAGTTTTCACATGTAAACAATTATGTTATACTGAAACTGTGATGTAGTGCAATGAAATCAGATTACGCGGTACCTGCACATGTTGCACAAGAACGGTGGCATGTTTCACATTCCTTGCCATTATGGTATTTTCCTTCTTCACAGCGGATAGCACATTTAGTACCATGCAAACTATTGTAAAAAGAAAAAAAAGCACAGTGTTTGGGCAAATAAGAGCAATAGAAGACAAGAAGATCATGCACAGTTCAGTAGTTCTCTTTTAATCAAAGAACAACGCATATATTGCGATTCATCAGCTATCTTCATTGGCCATATTTTATAGATTTTGAGACAGCAATCACTTCAAGTGGGAATGAAAAGTGATTTTGTCCACGGTGAAACATACAAACTGTTTACAAACTCCTTGTATCAAGTAATAGGGGACAGACAAAAAATGAACAATGACAAAGAGTACTAAAAGTTCAGGCATGTAAAATGCAATTATCCACGAGGAATTTGGCAAGGAGTCAGCACCACTGTATTAAAAGAATGCTAAAGGACTAGTTAATAACATCTCATGCTTCCCTTGAAAGACCAGCAATTGTCATACTATGCTACAGCATAGGTTAAGAACACATACACAGCAAAAGAAATCACCACCTCTTTCTGCAACAGCAGTTTCTTTTGAAACCTCCTAACTGAAAGCCATTTCAGTGTGTCTTGTGAGATTTGTGAAGACTATAGCCAGAGGTATTCTGCCTGCTGGCACTTTCGAAAGAGCACAAAAGTAAAGAGTCACATTTTCATGCATTTCTCTAAGTAGCTATTTAATGTTTAATGCTTTTGTATTATAACATGCTTATAGCAAGCAGTTTGTTGCTTTTGTGTTTGAAGGCTTTTTAAAATTTATTTATTTTTTAAACTTGGGCTTCTCTGTTATGTTTACCATCTTCTGTGGAACCTCATCATTCATCCAATATAACACTTTCTCTAAAAATGCTCTTCAGCTCTGGAGTTATCATCCTCAGTGCTAACCGTGGTTTACAGATTCCACCCAGCAAAAGCTGGGTACGCTCAGCACCACCAGAAATTTTCAAGAGTGTACACAATCCCAGTTTAGAAAATAGACTAGCAATTTAATGAAACTAACAACTCTTGCTTTCGTATCATTTTTCTTCAGTCACACAGCTCAGAAAGTTTTACAAGGCAACTAGGATTACCATATTTTTACAGATGGCAAAACTAGTAATTTGCCCAAGTTTATTTAATGAGCTAGTAATGAAGCAGAACTGGAATCTGGGTCTCTCAAGACCCACTTAAGAAAGGTCCTGCAATAACTGAGAACTCTGCCAAGAAAATGCAGAAAGGTTTGAAAAAGTATGCTATATGGAATGCATGTCCTTGCAAGGCTCCATTTATCTAGTATTTCCACACAGACTGTGTTTTCTAGAAATGTTACCAAGAATTACTCTCAGTTTGCTAATAAAGACCAAGAAAACATGAAGGTTGCATTCTTTTGTTTTTGTTTTTTTTTTTCATATCTCAATTTCAATAAAGGAATCCAGCTATTGATACTCGGGAAGCAAACATTCAGCTTTCACTAAGACATGAAAATCCACTTTAATGGAAACTAAAACCTCACTTTTAAAATATTAACACAAGGCTTCTTTCTTCTGAAAGAAGAATCCCTACTGATATTAAATACTGACATCATATTCTTTTGTGGTACTAGACCAACATACATGCTGTCATGAATGTTGCAAGATTTTTGACTTTTGCTGCTTGGATCAAAAGGTCATTCATTCATAAAGGAGCCTGCAATATGTACTGCTGTTTTATAGGTTTTACCTACCATTTTCAAGAATGATTAAGTTCCCCTGTGAAGAAAAAAATCCCCTCTGCAGCTTAAACTATGTGAACACTGTATTTTAATAGAATTGAGTCGGACGTATTTGAGATAAGTGAATGATTTGATATATGAATAAATACACTAAAGATAAGAAAATAGTTTCTAACTATCACATGAATGAATCAGAAAGATCAGTGTGATTCTTCAGCTCTACCTGTAAAATAATCCTTGACTGCCATAATATAAGTCAAAAAAGTGAAGAAGACAGCTTTCCACATGACCATGGCTTTTATGTTACCTGAAATGAAGGGCCTTCTGAAAATCTGTTGTTAGCCAAACTGGCACACAGGAACACAGGAAAATATTATACTACAGACTAAACAACATTGGAACAGTTGACATAAAGTCCACTCAAGGTTAAATAGCTATCAGATGCTCTTCACTGTGTATCCTTGTATACCTCTTCAGGTATTGTGTTTAGTGACATCCATCATTTCCTTACCTTAGGCCATGCCTGCATTCTGTGCAGATTTGGAATTCTACACAGGTCTTACAGTTTTCACTACATTTTCGACAAACAATCTTATCTACAAAAGAAAAAAAAAACAGCCAAAAACACCTTGGTCAGTTTTGTTTGATAAAACTGCCTGAATATGACATTATTGCATGACTTACTGCATTCTAGTTTGACATCAACATCAACGTAGACCAAAATAGGTAAATGCCTATCATTAGCTTTTTCCATCAAACACTGAAAGTTATAGGTTACATTGGAAGTTATAGTTGCACCCTAATGGCCTTTTGAAGCCATTAAAATTTTCCTAAACATTTTAAATTTACAATTTATAATATGGACTTAAATCATCTTCTCATATAGCAGTGATATGCACTGATTATATGCTATGTGTTCCAGAGATTGTCCTGCAAGCAGTCTGTCCTGTCTTCCTCAGCTGGTGCTAAAAGAAACACCTGCATAAACAGATCTGATCTTAACAAAGTAAATTAGATAAAGTACTTAATACCTGCCTTTTCATCTCAAGGCTTCTCTCCTTTAAGAAATGTCTCTCTCTGCTCAGCCCTGCTGTCTTTTGAGATGCAGTGACATGCAGCCTTCTGAGAGGCAAAACCTGATTTTCCCATTTAATCCTAATTTTTCATCTATCAGTCTTAAATGTGTGGAAAGGAACTGCCTTTACTGTAGTCCTTACATAGTGAAAATGGAAGAATTAAGGTAGGACTTGTTTTTACTAATTCTCAAAAAAAATCCAGCTTCACGATAGAGAAAGCAAAAGGCTAGGTACCTAGATGAATAAATCTCCTGAGAGTGTATTTATCTTTTAAGGAGTGTCTAGACATAACCAAAGTCACTGCAGTTTTAAACACGTTTGAATGTATGTTTAAGTATTTTTGCTAGTCAAAGCTGGAAATTAAAGAGTGTCAGTCTACTTGGCAATCTCAGGAGAAAGCTGAAGGCAGGTATCTATCATGGCTGAGGATTACTGTTCTTGGGCCGTCACATAACTGCCAGAGCTTTGTCTCTCATATGCTTCACATCTGAAGAATCTGTTTTGCTAACAGCTCCAGTTCAGTGGCCATGGTTGATTCCTCTCACTTTTGGTGCTACATCATTTCAATTTGGTTGAATGGGGAATGCCTCATCGTCAGAATGTGGATGCTGTTTGTTCATTTCCAAAGTAGTGATAACGACTTCTGTCCTTCTGATGACTTTGTCTTGAACTGACTCAGTTTTGCTAGTTACTCCCAGCCATTCCCAGCTGAAAAGACATCCTACATCCTTGACCACACTTGGCAACAATTTAATAAGACAAACAGGGTAAGAGGTATATGCATCAACATACCCTTTTCCTACTCAAAAGTATTCTAGTAACCTCCCCAGATCTAATTCTGTAACCCACAACACAAAAACAACAAGAAATACTAACTTTTATCCAGGTAAAACCCATCAGGGCAGTTGGTAATACAGCTGTTGGTTACTTCATTCAGGTAGTAGCCAGATTTGCAGGTCATGCACTGGTCATTATGGCCTCCAACACAGGTTTCACAATTAGGTGAGCATTTTTTACATCGTTTCTTGTCTGCATTGTAATGACCAGGTGGGCAAGTCGAAACACAGATCCTGCAGACAGCAGGGAAGAGAAGGCAGAGTCGTTAATGAAACAACCTGCCACCACATTCCCGGACCATAACTACAAAGCAGAAGTATTTGTCAGCATTATTGCTTTTCTAATGATCACATGTTTACTAGGATGTAACCTCTTGAAAGTGTTGTCAAGATGCCTCTTGTCTTGCATTCATTTCCCTACACCATAGGCTATCTCACTAGAAAATGCATTGTCAAACAGATACATTGTATCATTTTTGACCATCTACATAACTTACCATCTTGTTTATCACAGAAGCTGCAACAGCTATTAGAGTTACATATACGTAGAGAGAGAATGACAGCCTTTTATGGAAACAAAAAAGAGTTGGGGAAATAATCAGAGAAAGCTGTTTGAATGCTATACCTGAAACTCTGATTAGCTGAGGTTCCTTTAGCTATGAAAATTTTTCAAATTCAGTGGAAAATGAATTATGCATGATTGCGGCAGAGAAAAGGAAAGAAAGTTAGGATCTACACTAAGGAATCAATGAAGTAGAGGTTTTTTCTCTTCGTGTTACCTTGTGTTGTTCTTAGATTTGTAGTAATAGTGCAGACAGTCAGTACAATGATCTGGTCCTGGCCCATCACAGCCTACTTTACTACATTCTTCATTGCAGGGGCCTGTAAGAAAACCGGATTACAGAGGGATGAAGGGATTAAAATTTCTCATTTAGTAGTCTGCAAACCTTAAAACAAAGTGTTTTATTGCAGAATGAAATTACTCTGTTTACTTGTGTTGAGGAATACATTCAGTATTCAGGTAGTACGGTTTGCAAACTGCAGTTCATTCGAGCCACAAACTGCAGACCCTTTGCATAACAAAGGGCACAAGGACCTGTGTCGGTCAGGTGACTGAACACTCATATTTGGCAAAAGCCAAGGACCCTGAAACCTCTAGACTTCCTCGTGCCCTTAAACTGTAAGGGTATAAACCCCCAGTTTCCTTTGTTTGGGGGCCTCCCTCCTCGCAGGCACACAGTTTGAGCTGTTACTTTATTATTTAGTTATTGCACCAAGATTAAATCAATTTAAGGATAGGGAAGTCCGAGACTGCTATGGGAAACCTAACGTCGAGTCAGTAAGGAAACCTGGTCTGACTGTGAGTGCAGGGCGTTCATCCACGAAGGGGTCTCGCTCCTAGCTCAAGCTAGTGTGAGTGTGACTGAGAGTTGGCTCCTGGATAGTAAGATAGAGAAGTTTCCTAAACAGCTGTTTAATTTCAATTCCAAATAGTATTTTTTTTTCCAGAAAAATAAAAAAGAAATAAAATTAAAAAAAGAAGTATATGAAGACCTTGCAGTCCTGGTCTTAGTATTTACTCACAGTGATTTCTAATTTTTAGCAAGTGTGGCATTCTGTACAGAATTCACCAAAAAGAAACTATTTCTGCATCCAAATATATGATTTTCCAAGAGGTAACAAATAATTCTGAATTTTAATTGGAAATGTGCAAAGGCTTCTGTAATTCATAATTAGGAATGATTAGCAAAATCACATATAAAATGCAGGTCAATATAAATGATGAATATCATGATCAGTGGCTACTCTGGTTACCAACTGGGTAACAATTGATCCAAGTGGCTATCATGACCTAGTGGACAAGATGCCAAGGGTCCCAATGCTCTCTTTGCTAAATGCTGCAAAAGCCTCATCTAGTACTTGGTGACTAACAAGTCTTCCATCTCACTCATATTTATGTTGGACTTGATGATCCTTGTGGATCTGTTCCATTTGAGATATTCTATGATTCTGTGCTTACAGTTTTCGAATAGATCCCTCCTGTTACGAGAGGAGAGAACCATCAGCTCCTGCCTTTATGCAGATGAATAACACTGCGGGTGAGGTTATGACTTTCGTGATCGCTGCTTTCTCATGAATGAAATGAGCTGAGTTTGTCAGCTACCTTTATATTTCTCCTATCAGATAAACTTGAAGTGAGTTTGCTTTACATAAAAACTTCAGAAGTTAGTGATCTTTACATCACAGATAGTAGTGTTTCATTACCTACCAAAACAGGCAGTTCCACAGCTCTCCATCTAAAATAGAGACTCTAGAACTGTCGTGCTGTGGAAGGAGAATGTAATAACAGAAACTTCTAAATTGGACTGTATCCTTCTGTTTGGTGGCTGGACATATACTTCAGGTTCATCAGCCCTAATTATCTAAACGGTGCCAATGGTGGATTACATGTAGGAAAATGCTAACCTGGCTTATTTTTCAGTGCCAAAAATCTAAATCTTATTAAAGTCTAATGAAAAGGCTGAATATAGGGATCAGTGAGAAACAATGCAGATGTAGAAGACAAGGTTCTTCATATATATGTGTATGCATATGTATGTATACATTGCTTGATACACTTATATGCAAAATACTGCATTCTTCACAATACACTAATTCTAGCTTAAAATATATAACTCTATGCTTACAAACTCATAAGGATAAAATAAAAATAGCTAACTTTAAATTATGAAACAAATACTTCACATCTTCAATGAAGAATCCAATTCACTGAACATTTTACATATGCAGACTCTCAGGTCATCCTTCAACCTAGTAAGTTTTCAGTAAATGCTCAATCAGAATCAGTGGACATACGCACCTGAATAGTCATCTGTTGCATAATCTTCTGTAGGGTCTTCAACTGGACTAGAGCGCGCTCTTTCTACTTTTGGAAAATCATTTCTTGGTGAGTAAGGCTGGATGGATGTTCCGTATAGTACTAAGGACCACTCTTTCAATTTGCCTGGAAGTTAAGTATTTTAAAAACTAGTTTCAGAGCTGTGTCTTACAAAAATATATAATTTTTAAGCATAATGTTGTGAGTAGGTATGGAAGACATTGCTTTGCAAATAAGCATATTCAGTGTTTCATTAGAAACTGAGAAAGCCTTTTTTCTTCTTCAGTCAGATCTTTATACTGCATTTTCATTGCACTCCAAACTCTTGTAGGTCTAGCAAAAATTTGTCTCATGAGTTGAACTCAATATAAACAATAAACAACAAAGCCTTTGGGCATACAGTTATTTGGAATATGCATATGATACTCATCAAGGTGGTTTTGTTCTGGATAATAATGTTCTTCTCTCAGAAAATTATTATTGTTCAGTAATTATTTATTATGTGTTATCTTTTAGTTAATTAGCTGTATTCCAAATTTTGATAAAAGGTGTACCAAGTCATCAGTTCAGGTTGTCAGAACACAAAGGGTAGACTTCCAGTCCCCATTTTTGGGTCTATATTACCCAGTGAATTAATTTGGAGTAAGACCAAAAGAACTCAGGCCTGAAATAATGTCTAATGTAATGATGCATGAACCCTACACCCTTCTTGAAAACGAGGATTGCAATTTTGGTATCATCCTATACTTGTGATTGTATTTATCTATTTTAGAATAGCTAGTTGTATATGTCTAATTCTCATCATAACAGAAAGAAATCAGAGAAGCAGGGAGTATTTACTGCTGAATTTCAAAGATCCTGTTTTGGAGGCTCTTCTGTCGTTAAAATACTCTTCCCTTAGAACTATTATTTAATGAGAAATATAATCCAGGTATCACCCTTCTCAAAAATGATTTAGTACACTTCATATGAAAATAAATTCAAGCAATCTTCCTCTTCTTTCATTTTAATGATGCTCAATAATTTGAAATATTTTTCACATGGACTTTTTCAATCTGTGAAAGCAAATTAATCTGCCCAATGTTGTCTAAACTTCATATGAAATCTTCTTTGCTCTATATTCAGTTGTTGAGAAGAAACTACAGATCAGAGACTGTATCACATGGCTGTTGTGTTACACAGTAGCTTCAAGTTTTTCACAGCTTAATCAAAATACTTTTTTTAAAGAGATATTTGAGTCTGACTAAAAAAATTAACTGCTGACGAGTTCACCATACTTGTGACCAAATTACTGCAAAACTTGGCTGCAAAACTGCGTGTACCTTATTTTCAATTTCTTGTTTCCTATCCACATACATGTAACTCTTAAAGCCCCATAAGATTAACAAGACCCCAATCACACATTTTCTTTCTTTACAGACATGTGGGAATCAAGTTACATCTTAATGTCCTTTAGAGTGGTCCAGTTCGGTCCTTAGTGTCACCTTTCTTTTTAGAAAAGGAATCACATAGGCAGTCATCTCTACAGCCCTTTCAAAGATACAGCTTCTCCATGTCCAGTCTCTGTGGTTTTTGTGTTTTAATCCTCTTCTACAGCATATAAACCAGAATATGTTAGATGTTATCAAAAAATGTGTGTTTTGCTAAGTTATTCAGATCTTTTTGTCCCAGCCTCTATTATGAGCCAAAGTTTACTCAACTTCCCAAGGGTTGATTTTACACTTCTTCCAAAACATCGGTAAAAATATTTGCAAGAACCCACTAAAAATAACCACAGATGAAGATGCTTCTAAGGTACAGTGTACTAACATTACTGCAGGAAAGATTGTTGCTTTGAATGTATATATAATGCAAAAGGGCAGCAAGGGGAATGATGTAGGGTTTCTCAGGAGATTACCTGCCTTTTAAGAATGGTTCAGTAAATAAAGAGGTGAAAAATTCATGTGACTTGCCAGAAAATAAATGAAGTCTGTCTCAAGGTGGGTTTAATTTGCACCATGGAATTATTTCACTAACTAAGCGTATACACATACAAACATACTTTTATAATGAATAAACTAAGTATGCACATTTAAGCCAAAATCTTTCTCCATTTTTGGCTGATTCCATCATTTAGTTTGGCTAGAATAATCCTTTACTCTGCTTGTATTTAGCATACATAACAAAGGTCCCATATTGTATGTATAGGAGAAAGGGCGTATCGCAGTGTTTCACAGCAAACATGTTCACCTCCACAAACTCTACAGAATTAAATGCAGAAATCACATGCACTACTTTTATGAACTGGATTCTGCATTTCTTTACAGGTAACAAATGTGGCATCACTGTGCAGGCAAACACGATGACATGTTGGCTCTTTGTTCTCAATTTCATTAAGGGAAAATGGCAACTCTTAATTGTAAGACCTCTCAATAGCTAAAAAAACACATGCACAAAACACAAAAAAGAAACAAGCATGATGCTGACATTAGTGTGATAAACAGCAGGCTATGGCGATCAAACTGGAGAGATACCATAAATTGTGTGTAAGTACCTTTTGTCTACTTCATGTTCTGTTCGGTGTGGAGACCCCAAGATGCCCAAACAGCTGAGTTTATCCACCACTAATATATGACAAGCAGTTTCAAATCTTTTTGAACAGAAGAGTTACTAGACAGCTTTCATCAGAGAGCAAACACTGCTGTAGAAAGATGGGGGATGTACTAGATAGTACCCAATGAACCAGGCTCCAAATTCACAACCACCTTGTGTCATCCAAATGGCATGTAAAAAACCTATCTAGTCTCAAGCAGTGTTTCACATTGCTGTTAAAAAAAGGAGAGAGTAAACTCTTCAGCAGGATTCCTTTAGTGTATCAGTTTCCTCCATACCCCTTAAGTGGGCTAGTCTACTTTCTTGAAATTCCCTGGTCTTACTATGCTTTTTCTTTCAAAGTTGAATCTTTAGGCCTTAGTTTTCATGGAGCTAAAGAAGTCAATTACGTAAGATTAGTCACTCTAGAGTATATGTAAAATACTGACAAAATGAACTGGTAAAACCTATACAACTGCATACGTAAACCGAGTGTGCATGAACAGGCTTTAAAGCATACTTTGAGACTGTCCTGGTGATATAAAAGGGTTGCAAAATGGTTCTGGAGAACAACTGAGATTAAAAGTTTGCAAAATGGCTCCATGGCTCACTCTTTTTTAGTGTAGGGTGTGTGACAGGGAAGAGAAAAGAAAGAAATAGCTGAAATGTGTTGCTCTGTGGCTCGGCTTCGTGTCTATTGGATGAACCACTGGGTTCTGGTACACACAAACGTGAAGAACTACCCTAATTTTTCCTTCATGCCAGAGATATTCCTGGATGTGTCAGGAATAATAAGTTCAAGATGGAGTTGGAAATAATTGATTTTTATATCTTTTCAGTAACCTGATTAAAATAAAATTACTTAGCTGTTGCTTAATACCTTCTCTCTATCAAATTATAAAGCATTGAAAATTTTCTAAGTACATTTAATGAATACCCCTTTTTAATGTACTGGAGACTTCTCATTTGGTGGTGCAATCAACATCATTTGGCTAAGAACCTTTCACCACTGCAAAGCTATTTTAAGAAGTGATCAGTGGTGATACAGCGAAATTTGAAACACTGGTAATGCTGGTGCATCCTTTCAGAGCTCTAAAGGATGATAATCAAGATTTTCAAAACACTGTGCTTAAAGTTAACCACGTGACTATATAGCTAGCATTTAAATAACACTGGTCACAGCGTGAAGTTACCAAAAGTTGTTAACTGCTCAGCAATTTTGAAAATCATACATTATCTTGGAATTTATTAGCCTTATATTATGTAAAAGGTTTTCAAAATTTTGGGCTTATGACTGCTAGCTTACAATCCTAAAAAAACCAAAATCAGGTTATGCAGACAACTGAGTCATGCAATAAGATGAGATGATTTGTTGGCCAGACAGAAAAACTTTTCTTGAAAGTTGGGACTGGCTATGAGAATATGACACAGCTAAAGTTAAACAGAAATAAAGAATTAAAATTCTCGTTCAATTCTAACAGCAGTTGAGTGACACTGATCCGTATGTTACAATTTTTTATACAGAAAATCACAGAGAATCACAGAATTCACTAGATTGGAAAAGACTTGAGATCATCAAGTCCAACCAATGATCTAACATCATCTCATCCACTAAGCCATGGCACTAAGTGCCTCATCTGGTCTCTTTTTAAACACTTCCAGGGAGGGTGACTCCACTACCTCCCTGAGCAGCCCATTCCATTGGCAAATCACTCTGTAAAGAATATTTTCCTAACATCCAGTCAAAACTTTCCCTGGTGCAGCTTGACAACTGTGCCCTCTTGTTCCATCACTAGTTGCCTGGGAGAAGAGACTGACCTCATCATCTAAGCAGCATAAAACAGTACTTCCATTTTGTCATAATTTTGAAATGAGTGAGTTCATTTTTATCCAAAGTAAAATGTACAAGGCCAGTTGAGTTTGGCCTATGCACCAACTGGAATAGGAAAAGAATGGACAACTCTGTGTTCACACACCAGAATTCCTCTGGTGCCCTGGTTTGCTCTAAGTCATGATGGAAATAGTCCTTCTGATTTTGTAAACTGAAGGAGTGATTGGACCCCTTGACCTCCCAGAAAGGTAACTTTACCTTGAATAGGTGAGCTACATAAAACCTTCCTTCCAATCTAATTTAACAAACCAAATTTTAATCAAAAGGAAGATAAAGTACTTCATCTCTATATCTGGCGGCAGAACATTAATGGTGCAGAAATATTAATGGGCCTTTCTTGGACAAAGTAGAATTAAACCAATTAACATTCCTCTAGAATAGTCAACTACATGCACATGCCCTATCACGCTGGACTTCCTGATTTTGAACACAAAACCTTTAAGCACTTCAGTTCACGTTTTAGTCTATATTTCTTTATGTATGCTTTTTCAAGTGGCAGAAACAATGGAAGTAGTTATACTTACCAAGCCATATTTGAATAATTTTAATGACTTTCAATAACTTACCAACTTAAGAACAAATATTTTAATATCCCCTTTTAAAGAGTTCACAAAGATATATTTTTATGCTTTAAGTACTTCAAGTTAACATCTACATCTTAAAATTCAGAATCTATTTTCAGGAAATCAGTTAGAAAACTTACTGCTTTGTGAGTTTATTTAGCTGCCTGAGATGGAATGTCTCCTTTATTTCACTGAATTATTGTTTTGATTACAGATGGTATAGGGTTAATTTATTACCAAGAAGCTGATACAGTGCTGTGTTTTGGATTTAGAATGAGAATGATGCTGATAATGTATGGGTGTCTTAATTGTTAGTAAATAGTGCTTACTTTAAGTCAAGGATTTTTCAGTTTACTATGATCTGCCAGCAAGCAGGTGCACAAGAAACTGGGAGAGAGCATGGCCATCACAGCTAAACCAAACTAGCCAAAGGGATATCCTATAGCATAGAATGTCATGTCCAGTATATGAAGTGGAGGCCAATGGCTGGGAGCTGCTGATGAGGAGCAGGATCTGGCGTCAGTCAGTCAGTGGTGAGCAACTGTATTGTGCATCACTTTTTTCTTGTGTTTTATTCCTCCCTTTTTTAAACTTTATTATTTTCTTTATTATTATTATTATTGTTGTTGTTGTTGTTATCGTTATCACTATGTTAGTATTTTACTTTATTTCTTTTATTAAACTGTTCTAATTTCAACACATAAGTTTTACTTTTTTCTGATTCATCTCCCCATCCCACTGGAAGTGGGGTGGTAAGTGAGCAGCTGCATGGTACTTACTTTCCAGTTGGGGTTAACCTACAACAATTATAAACTAATTCTAATGGTAATGCCACTGCAATCCCAAATATATTTCTTAGCATAATTCTTATAATTAGTTTTTATCTATCAGGAAGAAGTAATCAACTAGATTTGAAACTTTCAATATTACTGCATTCATGCCATCCAATCAGAGTGATAATTTAGAGATAAATTATTTCCAACAGATCAGTAGCATTCATCTCTCTCATGTGTTTTAATCTAGATTATTTGTTAAAATGATAATTCAGCTTTGATTATTTTTATTAAAGAATTTCTACCTCCTTTGATGTGACTCTCCAAACAAAAGACTATATTCAGTATTCATACATAAATAGTGGCGTTTTTATCTGCGTACAATTTACATATTTCAAAATGGTTTTTAAGGTTTAAATTTTCAGTAAATCCAAAGGCAAGTATATACTCATCTCTCATAACCAGCAAATGTAAGTAAACAGGTACTCCCCCAAGCCTCTTTTAAAGCATTCCTCTCAATCTCCATTTCTGTCAAAGTGCTCATTCTGAAATATGTGAATGAAACTGAACTGTATAGTGGGAATTAAAAGAAGAAAAATGCCTGCAGTCCCAAAAATTACTAGGAGCACAGTTCGTAAGTGGATAAATGCCAGGTCTCAGCACTCTGCCCACACACACAGGAGAACCATGCAATCTGTCAGTGGTAAGGAGCCATGAATTTCTTTCTCTTGTAAAATGAGATTTTCTAGTTATGTAAAAAATTATAAAAGCCACTTTCTCTTATAGGTAGGCTAATAAAGACAAAGTAAAAAAAAAAACCACATGAAAATAAATCCATGGGCCCTATACAGCCAATACAGGCCAAGAAAATATGGGGCCCATATCAGTCATGAAAGTCACTGGCAAAGAGTAACTCTGGGCTGCTTTAGTTTATGGTGAAGATTTGTCAGATAAATCTATATTCAACATCCAAGAACACAGATGGAGATACCATAAATTCATTCAAATGTGGCACATGAGGTTTCCTGCAGTTTTGTCTCATTTTCCTTGAAAACTGTGCCTGGTAAAGATCTGGCTTTCTTTAAAGCACTGACTCTTGGTAACCTGTCAGGTGATCCAGGGATCTGTCCGGTATGATGTAGTTCTAAATGGCCAACATCTCTTCCTATTCTTTGGGGCAATACAAACAACAGCAAAAAAGAGGGTTTTTGGCCCTCCATCCCCATGAAATTCTCCTGGAAACTAGTAGTAAGTTCAGAATAAAAGTGAACTACATGTTGTAAATGGCAAATAACAGCAACATAAAAATGAAGAGTGGATTGGTAACTGAAATTAAGAATAATGCTCTGCCTTCCCACTAAAACCAGTGAAATGTTTCAGGTGTAAATAAAAGGTGGAAACCAGCAAGCATTCTCCAGAATTCACTGAGCCAAAATAAATGTTACAGTCGTACCTGGAGTTTTGAAATTTCTCAGCTGAGATGGAGTGTCACAGATTTCCAAGATCCAGTCACCTGCTGCTTTTTCACTCCAGCAGTGAGTAGTCATAAACTCCCAGTTTTTGAATCCTTCCATGGAATGATCAAATAGCCTAAAACAAATCAGGACATTATTTCAAAAGAAACTTTTTTCCTGAGGAGCTATGCTCTTGAATATTATCCTAATTAGCCAGTTTGTTCATCTGTGGTTTACATAGCATTTTTTTATTGAGGTTTTCTCCCACGTATTTCAAGTACAGTCAATGGTTTCTTGTTGTTTTGATGGCAAGGATTCTTTACATGCCATAATTTAAAATGCAAAAGAGAATTAATTGCAAAAAAAATCATAATTTCTTGTATTATTTAGTAGGATTCATGGGTCTTGGGAAAACTGCATACAATACAGAATTCCACTGTCTTAACATCATGTTGTATATACAACTTGGAAGCTGAAAAATTTCAGTAAGATTTATTTTTGACTTTTGATTTGAATACTTAAAGTGGTTTAAACACAATAAAAACTATTAAGTGACTGAGACAGTAGTGATTCAATATATGCCACTTCATGAGAGGAAGTACAAAGTAACTGAGATATTGGCCTCAATCCTCAAGTGACCAAGGAATCACTCTCTTCAAACACTTGACAGAACTGAGTTTGGTAAAAACTGAGAGACTAATAGCATCTGATGTTTTCACCTAACAAACCATATTTCTATAATTTAATTACCAAGTTGTAGGTGAAGTGGTTAGAACTCAGGCCTGGATGACAATAATTTCTAGTACTGGAGGCCCATTTCAAACACTGCAATGTGATACTGATCCTGTGTGAAAAGGGAAGGAGGAACCTTCTGTTAAGAGATTAGACACAAGAGAACTTGTATTTTTATTCAGTGTTCACAGCATGTTGCTTGGTATCTCAAAACTGTCAGAGAAGTGCACTCTAATCGAGATTGTTGCCTCCAATAGAATTGAATGGCTCGGGTTTTAAAAATATGTATGTATCTATACATTCACATATATGTATTTTTAAGTATTTGTGTATATATATATACACATACACAGATATGTATTTATATCTATTTATACATGTGTGTATATGTAAAAATTTCACTGGTAATAGCTATACCTAAATATTTTTTAATAAAACAAAATCTCTACAATACAGAATCAAATCAATTTAAAATACTTTTCCATAAAATAGACACAAATCTAGTATTAGACTAGATAAATGTTACGGTATTTGCACTCATGTCATTCTTTACTGTTACTTTCTAAGCTGACTTGAAGTTTTATTTTCAAAAGGTTGTGAAGTTCAGGAGTTGTGAAGTTGGGAAAACAGGATATATTTGTAGAAATGTTTCTGGCGAAAACCACCACAAAGGATATGAATAAAATGCCATAGTTCTTGCTGGAAGCTTTGGTCAATCAGAGGCCCGAGGTCAGGTACTGCATGTCCACGCTTACTGTAATAGAAACTGTATGAACCTGCATGCATGATGCACTTTATAGTGCTCAGCCAAAAGCTGATTTTCATGCTCTCATTTCAAACATAGAAGGGTAGCAGCATAGAGTATTCTGAGTTGGAAGGGATCTACAAGGACCATTAAAGTCCAAATCCTGGCTCTGAGAATCAAGAATCACACCATACGCACGTGAGCATTATCCAAAAAAATTCTTGAAATCCGGCAGCTGGGGAGCCTGTTCCAGTGTCCAACCACCCCCTGGATTAAGAATCTTTTCCTAAGTTCCCAGACACAGCTTCATGCCATTCCCTTGAGTCCTGTCACTGGTCACCAGACAGGAGATCTGGTGCCTGCCCTTCTGCTTCTCTTCATAAGGAAAATGTAGGCTGCTGTGAGGTCTCTCTCTCCTTCTCTTCTCCAGGCTGAACAAGACAAGTAACCTCAGCCACTCCTCGTATAGCCTCCCCTCTAGACCCTTCAGCATTTTTGTAGCCCTCCTTTGGATACTCTTGTATAGCTTTATATCGTTCTTATATTGTGGGTGCCCAAAACTGCACAGTGTACTTAAGGTGGGAATACATCAGTGTAGAGGGGGACAATCACCTCCTTTGACTGCCAGGTGACGGTTTGCTTGAAACACCTCAGGACACAGTTGGCCCTCCTGGCTACCAGGGCGCATGGGTGACTCATACTCAACTTGCCACTTGTGCAACCTTTTTCCATTTTAAACGAATGCTTACAATAGCAATGCATATAAAATTAAATTAAAATAGAAATTTAGAATTAGGCTTCATTTCCACTGAAAAGTGTGTGGGATTTTCTTCTGATACAGTTCTGTGCCTCTCTGTGTGTGCCTACATGTGTACATCTAGATATACTCTGGAAGCAGAATGGGCCTGTTTCATGTCTCTATAAAATCAGTTGTGTGAATATAGAAAATGCCACAAACACAGGGCACATATCATTTACTGAAAAGTTAGAAATTATTACACAGTTATTACCGAGATTTTGCATGTGAGTATGTTCAATTTAAGTCATTATGTAGATTATTTCCAACTGTTAGTCAAATGATCATACTGTTGTATTACTTTCTAAACACCCTGCAAAAGCAACAAGGCAGCAGTATTTCTTTTTGCCATTTAGCAACTAACTCGAGTGTTGCATCACTGTTTCCTCGCCCATCCCATTCCTTTTTGCAACTTCTTTCTCTATCTGCCTCACATTTATTGTTAAATAAAATCCATATTACTGACTTTTGTACATGGTCTTGTGTGCACCTTAATTCGGGCAGAGGAATTTCTAATAATTTTAATAATCAGATCATAACAGTTGCAACCAGGCAAAGCTTCACCAGCTGGTCAGGGGAGGTGACTGTCCTGCTCTGCTTTGTACTGGTGTGGCCTCATCTTTAATATTGTGGCAATTTTGGGCACTGCAACATAAGAAAGATACTAAGCTATTGGAGAGAATCCAAAGGAGGACAATGAAGATGGAGAAGGGCCTTGAGAAGAAGCCATATGAAGGGAAAGCTCATTGCAGTCTCCAACTTCCTAGTGAGGGGGAAGAAGAGGGATAGGCAATGATCTCTTCCCTGTGGTGACCAGTGACAGGACTTGAGGGAATGGCCTGAAGTTGTGTCAGAGGAGGTTAAGGTTCAATATTAGAAAAAGGATCTTCACCCAGAGGGTAGCTGGGTGCTGCAGCAAGCTCCCTAGGCAAGTAGTCACAGCACCAAGCCTGCCAGAATTCAAGAAGCATTTGGACAATACTCTCAGGGACATAGTGTGACTCGGGGATGGTCTCGTGCAAGGCTAAGAGTTGGATGTGATGATCCTTGTGGCTACCTTCCAACACAGCATATTCTGTGATTCTGTAAATTATAGAGTATTGTACAACTACTGCGCCATTATATTGTAAATTTTGTATTCACTGGGCTTCTATTCATATATATTGAAACACAAGTTGCTATTTTTACTGTAATCACCATAATATTTTCCATAGTAGTTTTTGTTAACATATGTTTGTCTTGTTTTGACATTTTAAATTGTTGCCAGATTTCCATTTTAATAATACATCATTCTTTTAAGTAATTTTGGGAGGAAGAGACAAGAATTCCATATAATGTGTTTATAAAATTTACCTAAAATAAGCTATAACTAGAACAATAATCTTCGATCCATGAAAATGGGGAAAATGTGTTACTATAAATTCAGAGAAAATTGTCTAGTTTTTTGAAAGAATACTTCTTTGGGAAAGACTTGAATTGTCTAATGTAACGTCTAAATTCAAAGCTTTGAATGTATGAACTGTGTTTCTACAAAAGATTCTACAAACAAGTAAAAAAGCTAAAGATAAATCAAAAGAACAGTAAAAAACAAAGCAGAAAGATACTGACGCTGAAGCTGCATCTCTGTATGAGAACGCTGGACACACACAATGGTGCAAGTATTTTTATGTTGCTTTGCCTATTCACTAAACTCTCAAACAGAAGAACCTTTGAGGCAATACAAGCATTGCAGTGTAAGTGATATTAAATGAAATTAATGAATGAAATGATCAGATGCATACTTTCCTTATCCAGAAAGATACATATGGAATCGGATCTTTTAAGGAGAATGGAACCAGTTCAGATGTTAACTTTGTTATTTGTCAGGTTGATGCTAAGTCAAAATTTATATCAAGAATACACATCACAGAGACTACCACGGATTAGTAAATTATTAATACATGGTCTGATTAATTGTTAATTAATTGTCTGTTACAGATTACTACAGATTAAATAAACAACATTATTAGACTAATCTGATAGTTTTTATGACCATGATCATATACATCTGCAAAACCTGTACTCATGCACTATATAATATGCTTTTAAAGACCAAAGTGATTCCAGCATTGGAAATTTTAAAAGTTATTTGTTAACATAACCACAGCACAATGCCAGTTCTGTTATTCAGTTATTCTTTCTTAGTAACAGAACACTCAGGTTGGATGTGACTGCATGACATGTTCACAGAAACTAATTTTAGGCTGTTGGTTACAATAAATAGCATTACACTTAAAAAAACCCCACTCCTCTCTCTGAGAAGTTTGATGCCATGCTCATCACATAGTCATGATATGTAGATGTATATAAGAATATATGTTACACAGTATAGAATAAAAACAAATTTAAGAGTCTTGGCCTCTTCCACTGCTACCACTTCAGCCCAGAAATTGCACAACATTTCTACTTAAGAAATATTAGTATATAATCAAAGTTTAGACTCAGAGGAAGGCAATTAGCCACTTTCTTGCAATTTCACAAGAGGGAACACAAGGCTTCTCTCTCACAGTCAAATCTGCTAGCATTAAAAAAACCCAACAAACAATTGCATCAGCTTTTTAGCAACGCATCTTTTAATTCCTAAATGCTCAGAACGATTTGTTTGGATTTTTATTTTCATGTTTCAAAAGGCAGTGAAAGTATACACATAATAGAGTTTTTATCATTTTTTTCACCTGAGAAGGTGCAGATGCGCCAACTGACAGGCACACTCGTATACTCAACTCACCACATTAAGAGCTAGGAAGCCCTGCACTGGCTGGTGGCTTTGGCTGCAGTGGAGTAGCAGCAAGAGACAGACATTTTCTTCTTTGTAGCAGCTGTCTTTGTTATGATGTGCTCCAGCCCACTAAATTGGCAGCCTAAAAGGCAAGTGGTCTTTGCCCACCAGCCTGCTTGGCCACAAGAGTGCCCTCCCAAGCTGCATATCTGAAAATGGTCTATTATTCTCCTTAAAGCAGCTCCTCTCCACAAGGTCAAATCATTAGCTCCCTGTGAGATGCAGCCCCTGAGAAACTGCAGACACCTCAAACTGACTTTACAAAAGCTTCAGCTAGACCCTCCTGCCCACCTGCACTGAAATAGTCAGAAAAAAAGAAATGATCAGAGAACACATTAGGCATTCCAGAAGCTTTCTCACCTACATGAGAAAGATCACTTAGAACTTTCAGATCTGGATCTAAAGATGTATTTAAAATACACGTATATACTTTGTTTTTTTAATTTCCATTTTACATCTGGCTATCACAGTTAATTTTATGAAGCAATGGAGCACTCTGAGCTGTCATGATAAACTTGTCTGGAGAACAGTAACATGAACACTAGGGTACAATGTATTCCAGCCTGAAGTACTGGAAAGTACACAAACCATCATCTTGAAATGCAGAGGGCTTGTTCCTAGGGTCTACACATATCCATATTAAATGCTCCATCATTACTTTCAGACATGTCAGGCTGAGAAGCTCCACATACCCCAAGGGTCAGCCAGCTGCTTGGTAGTGGGATATCTATTCATCAACATCCCTCCTCCCCAAAAAAAAGAGAAAAAGGAAAAGAAAAAAGATACAGTCAGCATGAATGGAACGAAATAAAACATAGGAAGCATGAGTTGGGAGAAACAGGTTTCCAAGAACTGCTTCACCCTGTAGACAACAGTACAAACACAGGATTACTGTTTGATCATTGTGGATTTAATAATACCACATCAGAGATATTTTCAGTTACTGTAACAGTGAGATTCAGCATGAAAATTGGTCCCGTACTTTTCATTAGATTTGGGTAAGTAAAATGTTGTTTTTGTTTAATATTAGAGCATAATGTGTAAACTGCAATAAAGATATGTGCCTATAAAGAAAGGTTTCTTCTTCTGATTGCCAGGAGTTTTTATGAAGCAAACTAGCAAGTAAGATTGGATAAGTATACCTTGTTTTTGCTCTAAGAGTTTCCTGTAGAGGAGGGTATTATTAAAATTTACTGATTGTCTAAGATTTCGTGATAGGAAAAAGATGGTCATGAAAATACTTCCCTTTGTTACTGAACAGAAGTATTATTAATGTCAGGGCCATATAAGTATAGGAAGCTAGTGGCCTGGAAAGTTGCCACCACGTGGCTGAAATATTTCAGTTATGCAGTTTGAATGGAAACAGCTGCTTTAAATTTAAAGGGTAAGAATTAAATAAGCCATGACTTCAGTGGGAGACAAATAAGTTTGCTTCTTCTATCCCCTTTGTATTTTGTTCCTCTTCCATAGGCTCCCTGTGCTGAATGTTTGTTAGAACTGACCTTTGTATGTCTCAAAAAAATTTCAGAAAACCACCCTCCCAAATCCAATGGCCAATTGTTTTCAAAAAGGGGATACTATTTCCCTTTGCACTTAACTGTAGCCTCATCCTCACACCCAGCCAGCCCTTTCGTAGCCTGTATTTTTCTCTGCTGCAGTACATCTAATGTAGTCATGTTTAGTACTTTCCAAACAACAAAGCAGATGTTCCCTGTAATGTAGTTTTTGAAGAATGCACATAAGGGTCAAGTCAGTGACAATGTAATCCGCCAAATGCCTGCAAAGGAATTCACATTGCCTCTGACCAACAAGTTTTCTTACTGAAGTCATTTTAGGAGATGCCAACATTAGGGACAAAATATGCAGAAAAAAGGCCAGATATTGCCTCAAGGGACCTACTTGTCAATGCATCAGAATCTACACATAATGACTTTTCTTCCAGAATTGGTGGAGAAGAACTGTGCATTTAAAATATACCTTTTGCACTTAAAGACATTTTAACAGCAAACTGTTTCAAATTAAACCCAGATGAGTAATGGTAAAGCAGTGAGGTTTCCCCACGGTTCAGTAAAAAACAGCTGGTATTGCTGCTATTAATCATGTACATGTGCATTAAAGAGTCTTGTATGTTTGAGAATAGCATCTCGGTCAGGTAGTAGCAATTACAACAGCCTATAGAAAAAAGCCAAACTGCTTGCTGCCAATGTACCTTTGCATGCATTCTTAGATACGTTGACTTGCATATCTGAATGCATCTAATCTGATTTAAAAATCAAACACCTCAAAACTAATTTTTCATATTACTGAATAACAACACTCCTACTTTAATTTTTATTTTATAATATGATGCTAAAACATAACATAGGAGATACACACTTAACATTCAGCATACTGTTAATTTCAAGACCACTAACATGTAGGACTTTTTACAGCAATATCAAACACAACAATCCTTGAAATACCCTTTTGAAAAGCAGTGTCCACATCTATCACTTTACTCTAAGAAAGGTACCCTAAGAAGACTCTAGGTATTTCAGATCTAGAATTTGCAACACACGTTTATCCCTAATATTAGTAGCCCAGAGTTGTTTGTTTCAGCAAAATCTAATGACAAGTAGTATATCTCTGAAGTTTGCACAGGAAGGGAGTTTCTGGTGCAACTTTATGAGATCTGTCATGAACAATTTGTTTTTTGAGAAATGGCAAAACACTAAAAGGCCTTTCAGGTTTCTTTGTGTTCTGGTTAGTCTTGTGATACTAAAGGATAAGAACAACCCCTTATTTTAACACATACACATGCATTCTCTCTCTGTGACAAGTACAGAAAGTATTTATATGATTTATATTTACATATAAATGTAAATATATTCCACACAACAGTCACCTCTAGAAGTGAACTGTAAATACTGGAATGTATATCCCACTTGCTGTGATAAGACCACTGGGTTTACACAAGATTGTTTTGTTTGGAAACCTAGTTGGAGGACTTTAATTTTTTTTTATTTTGAACCAAGGAAGGACTGCTGCATACAAACCGAAAAGAAAACTAAAGAAGGATTTCGTTAAACAGAAAAACAAAAGCCTGTTGCATAACTAATAAAAGAAGCCTGCCTCTGCTCTGGTTAGCAGAGGACAAATTCTTTGTTTTGTGTACTAGCGTAGCACAGATGTGTGTGCCTATGTGCTTTACAAGATCTGACAGCACTTGTAAGGAAACACAGGAGTTATTCTAGAGGACCCAAAATTCCAGGATAACTTTCTCTCCATTTAATCAATTAATGTCTACATCTTGAAGAGTATTTTCAGTATGTCTTTGCTTTTAAATTAACATAATTTAATAATCTATAATGAAAATGTGTGTTCACACTTCAATTAGAACCAAGTCCACTTGACCTGTCTCCAAAACAAGTCCTTTGTTTCAAAAGGAGAGGTAAGTCCTTCTTCCACAAGGTACAAGAGGACACAAAAGTCTACAGAGGTAGATAGTCAGCATTGCTGGCTGGCAAATTATAGATGAAAAGCAGTCTGGAAAGCAGACCACTCCCAGTTCATTAAATGCTCTGAAGAGTAGGACTAGGGATGTAAACTTTTGCGAAGACTTAAGCATGATGGCAGAAGAGTTCTCACAACATAGCTGTGATACATGGCAGCTTTTGCAATTCTGAGATACACGACATCAGCTAACATCAACTTTTCTGTGGGAGCTGTGCTCTGTGTCTAACAGAATGGCAGTCATCTAAAGCTGTCAGTCACCATAGCAAAAAAAGATTCCCTATCATACTATTGGGAAGATTTCTAGCCAGATGCAGAAGTATAGAAGCAGTTCTTAACATAAATATAACTTATTTGCACCATTTGGAACTGTTTGGAAATGGGATAAAGTTTGAGAAGGTTTCTGATGTGTTTTACTGCCTTAACCACCTCTGGTAGTAGGTAGTGTTCTTGATCATGGAATTAGCAAGATTTACCTGGGAAACACTGTCAATGTTTTTTTACAAGAAAATTTCTGCTAGTAGATCAGAGAAATAGAAACATCACTAGGAAGTCTTTCAGTTTGTTAAAGAGTCACTCCACTTACCAGGGATGTAAATTTCACTAATGTTAGAAATGATACACTGGACAAAGAGATCATTTTCTGAGTCCACTAAGGACAAAAAAAAGACAATTTTAATGCAGTGTGACAGTTTCTCCAAAATCATAATGTAGAGGTGACAGGATGAAGAAAAAGACTGATCTTCCTTAGTAGTTGTTGTTAAAATGGTTACAATTGAAAGCAAGTATCCATCATAACCTGTGGCATGGAGGTGATGGATAGCTTTTAAAAATTGTAATATGTACTTTACAAATGAACCCACTAATTTCAAAGTGCAAGTGCAGCTTCCCAGTGTTGTCCTATTAGGAGCCTTTCATAGGTTGAGTATATTACTTTGAAAAAAAGGATATGGAAATTGGCAATACAGGAGCTTAAGGAAAATAATAGTAAAGAACCACAATTCTACCTGATTTTTATTACTAGTGAAAAAAAAAAGGACAAAAATGAAAAATAAGTGGTAATAGTACATAGAAATACTTCCATCCAGCCTCCTTATGAACACTGAGGCTGTTACTATTTTCTTCACATTTTCCAGCTATCTAACAACTGATAAGCCACATAAGACTACTGAAATTGACTATTCTTTGTTTAGATTATGTCCTTCAACAGTATTACAGACTACTCTTCTACTGAGACCATCATCTTTGAGTTCATGTGTACTTCACTCTGCCTATCTCTCTCAGAAAAAATACTTAGCCGTTGTCTGCCAGCAGTCCTGCTGTAATGACTTGACTGCTCTTTGCTGACATGGACATCTCGATGCAGGCTCTGCATGCTGACTGTACTGTGAAGTTGTGCTGTCATACTATACCTGTTGGCCAAGAGTTGTGACCTAGTTCCAGAAGGAGAGGTTAGGTAAATTGCCAAGTCTCCACGTCGAGGGTGAGTAATAGTGATGCGCACAACAACATGCTCCAAGTAGATCACATGGTGATTAGGGTTATCTGAACAGCCAGTAGCTTTGTAAATTGAACGGACAATGCTGTCAGGTCGTATTGTTCTATAATAGAAATGTAAAAAACAAAATAAACGTTTCTTGCTTTTTGTGTAAAATAGACAACCACTATTTTTTTGTGTAGTAGTGAATAACAGTCTTGGACAACTGAGAAGTCAGCAGGCTATAACCATTAGTTTGAACATATACTTCCTAGCTAAAAATATCACCACAGGATAATTATTTTGTTGCAGCTTATGGCAACTGCCTGTGTTTCTGTTAAGCACGTACACAAGGTAAAATAAGAAGAAGCCTTTGGGACAGAGCATTTTTGTGGATTAGTGGCCAGCTGAGAATTGTTGGGATTGTCATGGGATCACAGCTGCTTGCTAAACTCCAGGAAATGCCTGGCATAATTATAGTCCTTGGTTACGAAACAGAAAGTATTACATGTTAACAGTACCAAATGGCCTATGACTCAAGCGATTTAAACAGGCATAATATCCTTGCAGACTATACAAGTTATGGATCCAGCCTGTCAAATATAAGTATCAAAAAAACAATCCTAATGCTTTGGAAGTGTGCCTTATGATAGATGTTGTCTCTATACCCAGAGAGTACACATAGAGAATTTTGCTCTTAAGCCTGGTTCTATAGATACCCTATCGTAGCAAGTGAAAAGCAGTTTAATCTTAACCTCTGACCTTAAGATTTGCCTAAGACTATTTGAGAGATACAATATCATACCGTATGGAACACATATTTGTGTGTTAGATCCTGGACTGCTAAGTCTGTACTTTTCTTACCAAGGTGGCTGAAGTGCACATTATTCTCTGGTGCATCATTTATAACAAAATCCATTGTTATCCAGTTTAGCCTGTTTTACACCTTCTTGATGTTCTTTAAACTAGGGCCTTTTTCCAAGTGCTACAGGGAACTACATTTACAGGCAAATGACCGGACATCTGTGAATGTGACAGAGATCCCTGGGATATATTTCAAAATTACAAATTATACACAATGCAAGGGAGGGGTAAATTATACCCAGATTCTTTCCGTAACTTTATGCCAGCTAGAGTTTTGGTAGCGGGTATTACTTGATTTGTCGATCTGTGTTCTCCACACACACATGCTGTGGAGGGACTGTTGTCCACTTTTCTGCTTCTATCACCATTGCTTCAGCATCCATCAGTCCAAATCCATACAGGTGGCTCACTGCAAGGTACAAAAAGAGTGGTTGCAGTCACAGTGTAAAACTTTGGTTTTTACCATTGACTAAATCCACAGAGTCCTATCTGAGGATCCGCTTCTTTCCTACTTCTTTGCTTTCTCTCAAAGCTCAAAAATCTTATTGCCAGAAACAATAATACCTAATTTGTTTACCAAATCTGTTCACTGCTTTATTAGAGAAGTGGCATAAGAAGCTACCTACATTGCCCTACCATGAGAACAGCAGAATGTCAGGGAATAAAATTGCCACTGACAACCCTTTGTCCGTATGCCTTCATTTCGCTCAGCCCTCTTTTATGAAATATTAAAAGTTGTAAAGAACCAGGGGAAGGTTATTTCTGTCACTCCAATACCAAATATATCCATGTATATGTATTGAAGGTAACTGAGACAATAAATTTAAGAAAAACAGTCTGCCTTTTGTAACTGTTACAATCTCTTAACTTTCCTGAGTGTAAGCAGCAAGTAGGTGCTCTCCTGTTCCTGTATATAGTATGGTTGCCACTGGCCAACCACCCAGGTAGATCTAAAGCTGTCTGCCTGATGAGGGTGAAAAGTACTTAGTGAATCAGCTGGTTTTGGTTGCTCTTCCAATCAAAATGGAAGCTTGCAAATGGATTTTGACAAATTAGAACAGCCGTTAGCCATGTTATTTTATTGTGTCATGTTCGTGCTCTTGATAAAGTTCTGACAGCAGAAGGTGAAGGAAGAAAGCTTCTACAGGGAGGAGATCAGATTGCAAATATCAATAAATCAGTTTTGCCTTCGACCACAAACAGTGCTACCAGGAAACCCTCACAAAAACTAAGTGCTATTTTAATCAGCAATGAAACAAAGCATGGAGTAAGTCATTGCAGCTGCAATTTGCAGAGGGTTTGTGATAGCAGTCTCTATTCATTGCTAAAACAGAACTCAAAGGACTCTTTTCCAAAAACATACCTGATTTTATGAAACAAATATAGCCCAAAGTATAAACATAATCAGTGCTTAAGGATCTCATCTTCCAAACATGGCAGTAACTATTACTGTCTGAAACTGCTAGCTGAAAAGGGTTCTTAAGCAGAAAATACTGCAAGTTATAACGACTGTGTAAATGAACTGATTTTCTTCCCATCTCCTTCCCCTTGAGGCCTAAACTGAAGTGCACACAGCATGGAAATGTTCCTTAGGAGACTAGTACATACAGCCCTTGTGCCAAATGAGGCAGGCACCCTGTCCAGAAATTAAACACAACTAAAATATAGGAAAATAATTAAATTCGGCCCTCCTTCAGCTTTCTGAATTCTCTCTTACATATTTTAAAAAAAAGATGGACAGGAAAAGAGATGTCTTATTTTACATGTGGGTAAAGGCAGCCAGAAAGAGCGCAAGCAAAGCTTAGATGAAGAAAGTTTTTGTACTGTCAAGAAGATTCCTGTGATAGAAATCTCCTTAGTCTTAGATGCCACCTTGCAAAAATTACATCTGTTGATAAGCACATATTTACCTGTGAAGATAGCTATCTGTTCTTACACTAGAACTTTAATAAATAATCTTCCTGTCTGCTCTGAAGATCAGTAGGAGGAACAAGGCTTTCACATCACGTAGTCTGTAAGTGCACATAGTTACTATGTATAGTACATTCAAACAGGGATTAAATTTTCATGAATGGAGATTTTTTTTCAGCTAACCCATAGAAAATGCATCGTTAATTCCTGACAATTAGCCACTTACATTGACTTAGTGCTCAGAATGTCCATTTGTAATATGCTGTATGTTCAACCCAACTCCTGAGCTTGAAGAAAACCAAGATTCTTTTCAACCTACATTTTCTTGCCCAGGAACAAGGGCAGAATAGTACCTAACTTTGCCACCACCGGGCAGTTACTTCCTGATGGAAACAAATGACTTTTAAGCCACTTCATCGTAAATTTTTTTTGCTGTAATATGCAGATTAAAAATGCAAATAAAACCTAGAAAGTGAATTTTTTTACCTTTCCTATCCTAACAATCATTTAGAAGTTAGAATTTAGAAGGAATTTTCATCCAGGAGAAAAAAATTGCTACTCAAGGTTATGTGGTTAATTGTCCATGATTCAATGCTTAAACTGTCTTGCATGAGAGTAGAAGAAGTGGGAGCAAGAAGTTCTGCACCTGTTATTTTTTTTTTCTTTCTACAGCTGAAGCAGAAGTACATTTTTTCCTAGAAAGCCCTTCCCATTGAAATAAAAACTTCCTTACAGTCAGAGATGCTCCTAAATACTGCCACGTGGACAGCTGACATTTGGCTGTCTGCAATGTTTGCACTTCAAAGGCCTTGATCCAATGGAGCTGAAGATACCAGCAGAGGTCTGTAGCTTTCAAAGACTAGGTAACAGCAATTTAAGAAAGAATTACAGACTTGTGTTAGAGAAATAAGCAGATTTTTTTTCTCTACTGCCTTCAAATTGTGCCCCTTCATCTGTGTACATGCTAGTACTGCTGTGAACTGCCATGGTGTCTCTCCCAGAGGTAAAAAATTACCTGAATTGCCCACATGGTGCCATAAATGTCTCCTGGAAAACACCTAGGACTGCCACTGATTTGTATGCAAATGGCACTCATTTAACTTCTGCTAATTCAGATATAAAAACAGTATCTGGAGGGTACTAATGACTGCAGAGTGAGATAAGCTAACTACAAATGCAAAATGTCTACAGACCTTGCACCTACCCACTTTTGTGCTTTACATTATCACTGCTGAGAATTGCTCCTGGGCTCAGTTGTTGGTAGGAGTCATTAAGCATGTCAGAGAGAGTACTGAGCTGTTTTTTGAGAAGATATTTGTCTTTCTGAGAAAAAAGAATGCAAGGTTGATGCAAGGTAAGCTGGTGACTGAGGAGTAGATAAAGAGTCCACTAAGGAGTGCTGCTTTTGCTCAGATAAAGGATTGAAATATACGATCATCTTGTGATCAAGGTGTCCATTGGTAGAACTGTCCTGAATTCTCTCTCCACTCATGCAGCAATGCTAACTCATAATTTCTGTTTCTGCAAAATCTCAGGCATACACTGAGCTTTAAACATGCAGGGCATGTCTCAAATTAAAACCTGCCTTCCACAACACAAAGTAAGTCATGAGTTCTAGCTGACCTCTTCAATCTTCCTATCATTAAAGAAAATAAAATTTCTCAGGGCTTAATTTATTTTTCCGTGGAGCAATTCCCCCATTAGTGCATCATAAAATCAAGGCCTACTCAGCTGCTGGAGAGACTTCTCCAGCTTTTTCATAATCATTTTGGTTTTGTCTGAAATTGCAATTGAAAATTCAGTAACTTTCTTATTTATATACAAAGAGTATGCAAACCTACCTCCAAATCCAAAGGCAGAATGTATGTCCCATTTGACTTAAGAGAAACATGAATGGCTGGTGTTGGTAAATCATAACACGGATTCATGCAGATTTCGGACACTGAAAATACACTTCCGGTGTGGCTAAACTTGATTTGTTAGGCTACATTTTCATGTCTCATAAGTAACTTAGATGCTCAGCTACCCTTGTTATTTTACTCATCTGACAAAAGTATTGAGAATATTTTCTGTCTAGTATATTTTTAGCTTTTCCTATGTAGTATTTTATATACTGTGAAGGCAGCATTTGAAATATAAATATTTGAAATATAAATACTAAATCAGAATGAGAGAAATGGTAATAATTTCAGATTGTGAAATAAGGAACATGCAGCTCCCTTAAATAGATTAATCTGTTTAATTTTAAACTATTATGACTTGTTTGTTTATGCTACCATAGGATCTTGATCCAAAACCAGATTGACAGAATACAATCTGGAACCTTATACTGTGGTTTTCTTAAATGTTGCTTAGCAAGTCTAGATGTGAGACTCTTATCCCACAAATACTTTCAGATGATCTACAACTATATTTTACATTTGACATTTCAACTGCAAATAGAAAGATTTAATTCTACATTGCTTTTCTGTCATTTGCTTAATCTATAGAAATGTTTCAATCAGGAAAAACAATTGTCCGATGAAAATTAAGGGACAAAAAAGAACTGTTATGATGATATGGCTTAAACTATTTTGCCATGTCCTATCTAAGAGAACATATATCTTAAATGAGAATTTACCTTCTTTTAGCCATATTCCTATTTCATGTCAACCTATGACCAGTAAGCTGTGATAACTGGAATTTCTGAAACACATGACTATTTTACAAGCCAGGAACACAACCATGCAAGAACATTCATTCTTGCTTTTAAAACCACCTCCCTCGTGCTTTTCAAGTTAAGCACATTATTTTTATTTTTTTGTATTTTATACAAAACAAATCCCTCAATTTTTCTACTTAAAAACAAACCACAGGACAAACTAAGTCCTTCTTCCACACAGAATTCCCTGAAATCCAGGAATTTTTGAATACTCAGTAGGGATACTGGAAGATGGAGTTCTTACACTTAACACCACACCAGAGAAGGTTATGCAGAATGGAAAGTTACCCAATAGATGGGTCTTAAAAGTGGCAGCTACAAAGATGCACATTGAGAGTCTGAAGGGCCTCTACATCAAAAAATCATAGAAGCACAGAGTAATTTGGGTTGGAAGGGACCTTTAAATCTCATCTAGTCTGACCTCTCTGCTATGGGCAGGGACACCTTCCATTAGATCAGGCTCCTGGATGCCCTGTCCAGCCTGGCTTTGAGGATATCCAAGGATGGGGGACCCGTATTTTCTCTGGGCTACTCTTAACTGTCCTCATCATAGAATCACAGAATATTAAGGGGTTGGAATGGACCTTAAAGATATCTAGTCCCAACCCTTTGCCATGGGCACAGACACCTCCAACTACAACAGGTTGCTCAAAGCTTATCCAAGCTGGCTTTGAACACTGCCAGGGTCATCCACAACCTCCCTGGACAACCTGCTCCAGTGTCTAACCACACACACAGTAAACAATTTCTTCCTAATATCTAACCTAAATTTCTCCTTTCAACTTGCACCCGTAACCTCTTGTCCTATCACTACAATTCCTGATGAAGATACCCTCTCCATCTTCCATGTAGGCCCTCCACAGATACTGGAAGATTGCTATGAAGTCTCCTTGTAACCTTTTCTTCTCTAGGCTGAACAGCCCCAGCTTTCTCAGTCTGTCTTTGTAGAGGAGGTGCTCCAGTCCTCTTACCAACTTTGTGGCCCTCCTCTGGACTTGCTCCAACAGTTCCATGTCCTTATGCTGGGGACATCAGAACTGGATGTAGTACTCCACGTGGGGTCTCACAAGAGATGTGCTGGCCATGCTCCTTTGGATGCAGCCCAGGATTTGGTTGGCTTTCTGGGTTGCAAGAGCACAGTACTGGCTCATGTTGAGTTTTTCATCAATCAGAACACCTAAGAGCTGCAGAGCTGCTCTCAGTCACTTCGCATGTAGGTGTGTTTGGGATTGCCACAACCCAGTGGTAGGATCTTGCACTTTGCTTTGTTGAATTTCATCAGGCTTGCACCTGCCCACTTATGGAGCCTGTCAAGGTCCCTCCAGATGGCATCTCTTCCCTCCCTCCAATGCACTGACTGCACCACACAGCTTAGTGTTGCCAGCAAATTTGATGAGGGTGCATTTGATCACACTGTCTATATAATCAAAAAAGATGCTGAAAAGTATCAGCCCTAGTACCGACCCCTGAGGGATGCTACTTGTCACTGGTCTCCACATGGACAATAAGTCGTTGACCATAACTCTTTGCATGTAGCTATCCCGTCAGTTCTTTATCCATAGCGTGGTCCACCCACCAAATCAGTACCTCCAATTTGGAGACAAGGATGTTGTGTGGGACAGTGTCAAAGACTTTGTGCTTCTGTCCCCATGCACCAATATCGTAGCCCCATCACAGAAGATCATCAAATTTGTCAGGCGTGATTTCCCCTTTGTAAAGCCATGTAGGCTGTTTCCAATAACTTCTTATAAAAAGGTCTTCATTATGTCCAATATAAATGTATCCTCGTTACTTTTAAAACTATTATCACTTGTCACTACGCATTGGTAAAAAGCTTCTTTCCATCTTTCTTATATTGAAAGGCTGAAGAAAAGGTCTCTCTGGACCATTCTCTTCTCCAGGCTCAAAACCACCATTTCTCTCAGCCTTTCTTCATAGAAGAGATGCTCCAGCCCTTTGAACATTTTCATATTCAGAAAGGTGTTAACTCAGTACTTTAAAAATTTCTTTTAATGAGTTTCCAGCTGTGTATATGTCAAGTTCTGATTCTTGTATTAGTACAAATAATTTCTTCAATAATATACAAACCATGGCCTTAACTGATAATAGATTGGACAAAAAAAGAAGATGCCTCTGAGTTTTACATTTTATCTTTCTGTCAGTGTACTTCTGTGAACAGATTGTGTGGAACTCTGACACAGCATCACCTGCTATGAGACTTTGCAGCCATGCAAAAAAACCAGCCCTAGAACACAGCATCTTTAAACAGGAGCTAAGGAATTAAATCCAAGATTCCATTTGCATTCACATCCTGGCAGTTTTTATCTATTTCAGGAATTTTAAACTCATGTGATTATTAAGTAGACACTGGTTGACAAAAGGGACTAAAAGCAAAATACACTTTTGGGCCATCAGGCTCTAGCAGTAATGACAGTATAACAAAATAGTATCACGACTATCACCAAAATAGTTCCCCCTTATGAGTGTAAGCAGCCTCCGGGTAGAAGTCATTTGTCTTGGGATTCAGCCAGTGCACAGTCAACAGTGAGCACCCATGTGTACCAAGAACAGCCATGTAAAGTCCTCCCTTGCCCACAGTTCCTGATTTACTTCTCAGAGCTTTTTAGAAATGAGTAAATCAGGTTAATGCAGGACTCAGATACCTCATGGTATCTACTGTGTCCTGCATATAGGGACATTTTATCCAGTCAAATACCAGTGAGCCTTGCTGGAAAACTCAGCAGTGACCAGGAAGCCTCACTTATTTCTCTGCCTCTGAAGGAGCAGAGTTGTGATATAAACAGACTACTACTGGCTGGTGACTTCTAAGACAGAGAAGCTGCTGCTTCTCTGCAGCAGCATTTGGCTGTAAATCATAAAGCCTTTACTGCAAACACTCTTTGTATCTCTTGAAATGAGCCAGCTTATATTAATGGAATAAATCTGAGCATTATATGCATTTAGAAGGCAGAAAAAAATGTTTGCCAAAATAAAGTTGGATAAGGAGCATGTACAGTAATATAAGGCGCAATTTTTAACAAGTTGCAATCTTTTTAAAGAGGGTTTGGGGTTTTTTGGGGGGGTTGTTTGGTTGTTTGTTTGTTTTACAAAAGCACAAAGATCCACTTAAAAGCATGGCAATTTGCAAGTTTTCTTTAAACAAAAAAGCCATTTTGTGACTGCACCACCTTTTATGACTGTGACACCTTTTAAAAAAATGTACTAATTTCCGCTATTAGAAAAAAAATGTACCCTCAAGGATACATGTAGGATGCTTAAAAGCAGCCAAATGTAATTTCATTGTATCAAACAATAAAACACCTTTTGGTCCTAGCCTTCCGCTCAAACCAGATGAAGAGACTGTAAGTGGAAGTCCTGACAGATTGCCAGTAGGAGACACACAATGATAGAGATGTATCATACACATGGCAGGCACCCTTTTTGTCCTGTCCCTCTGTTCTGAAGTGTCAGAGTTCCAGCAGGATATTTACACTCAAACTAATTCCTGACTAAGCATATGGCTGCAGCAGATTTTGGCAGAGGAAGGACATACATATATATTCAGAAAATCACAACAAAGCATTTTGCAGATTGTTTCATACTAATGATGTCGATTTTTAGAACTAAAACTGTAACAACCTTATCATAAAGCAGAGAAATTACTAAGTAAGTAAGCCAACTTCACATTATTCCCATAGAGATACGTAGTAGATTCTGATCAGTAACTGCTGCAAAAGGAAGTTAAACAGGAAGGCAAGTCTACAAAGATAGCTGGCCAGTAATGCCAGTAATAGATCTTCTGGATGAAGTTCTGCCTCCCTTGACTTGAGTAACTTCTCAAAAGATGATTTTTCTTGAGGGATGGTATTGACTCTGTGATTCCTACGATATTTAAATGCAGAGGAGATTTCCGAGGACTTGGGAACCATACATTCCAATCATACACATTTTGTCAGTGCTAGGGGAGACACTTCCAGTCACTTAGACTAACTAGCATTGTAGCATTGTTTACTTGTCTCCGCTCCTGGTGCTAAACCAAACGCTGCTGTGACTTTAAACAACTTCCAAACAGGAACTATAATGCAAAAAGTTCAGATTAATCTAATCAGTTCAGGTAATAGAAGACTAATGCCTACCTATGTAAGTGTCAACATCTCTCTCAGATTTTACATCCATCAATCTGTTGAAGATGGCCATATATATATACAGCTGGATAGCCTTTTCCAAAAACACATTTGCTTTTCCAGAAGTCTTACTGTCAGCTGTCTACTTAGAATCTGTCATAGTTACAGGGGCTAGGACTAGTTTATCACTATGTGGGTATAACCAAAACAGTATATTCTGTATATTCTATGTCATTTCTGATGGACTGTTAAAAATGAATCATTTAGTGGCAGCTGTCCAGGGCACACCTCACACATCAGGCTACAACAGATAAGGAAAGAGACAAAACTCTGGAGACTGGGGGTGTGTCTCTTTACACACCAGTGACTCAGTCATGATAACTGCCCTCCGGGGGTCATGAACATCTTCACACCCAGCTGGAGGGGTCATCTCTGCTAATGGACGCAGCTGCATTGGCATAATAGGCAGTTACAATGACCTGGATCATCAGAGTCCAAAAATATCCCATGATGCACAGCGTTAAAACACCCACTGTAAAACTCCCCACCCTGGGGGAGTACTGGGCATTCAAACCTGAGGATATAACATCTTTGGGTTTTTGGGAGTTGGGATATCATTCACTGGATCCAGAGAGGGGCCAGAACTTCAACAAGACTGTGACTGCCACTCTTGACAAGACTGCAATCATTATTTTGACAGAATCGTGACCATCAGGTCACAACAGGCTTCCTTCCCTTCTGCTTTGCACCCAGGGAACCACGAGGTGCTCAGCATGGGAACTAATGAGCACTGTGCTGTTCTTGTCCCATGGTTATACTCCGTCGCTGTTGGTTAAAACCAGTTTTCTTTGTATCATTGTATGTATTGTAATCTTTCTAGTTAAATTGTAATAACTTGTAATCTCTCTTAAATAGGGTTCAGTTCTTCCACTGGTTTACTTTTACACCAGCACAGAATCATAGAATCATATAGGCTGGAAAACATCCTTATGATAATCAAGTCCAACAACTAACCTTATAGTACCAAGTGAACTACTAAACCATGTACCGAAATGCCACATCAATAAAATTTTTGAATACTTCCAGGGATGGTGATTCTACCACTTCCATGGGCATTCTATTCCAGTGCTTGACAACCCTTTCAAAGAAGAAATTTTCCCTACTATCTAAACCTCCCCTGACACACCCTGAGACCATTTCCTTTTGTCCTCTCACTAGTTACTTGGGAGAAGAGACTGACTCCCACTAAAACCTCCTTTCAGGTAGCTGTAGAGAGAGATAAGGTTCCTTCAATGAGCTTCCTTTTCTCCAGGTTAGACAGCCCTGGCTCCCTCAACACCTTTTCATCAGACCTACCAGCTCCGTTGCCCAAGCACCTCGATGTCTTTTTTGTTGTGAGAGCCCCAAAACTCAATACAAGATGCAGCCTCATTGGTGTTGAGTATAGGAAGATACTATTTCTGAAATAAGCCAGGATGCCACTGGCCTTCTCAGCCACCTGGACACACTGCTGGTCTCACGTTCAGCTCCTGTTGACCAGTACCCCAGCTTCTTTTATGACAGGCAGCTTTCTGGCCACTCTTCCCTCAGTCTGGAGAGCTGCACAGGGTTGTTGTGACCAAAGTACAGGACCCCAAACTTCACCTTACCGAATCGCATACAACTGGCCTCACAACAACATAGCCTATCCAAATTAGAGATGGATATTGGCTGCCAATGGCATGTGAAAATATGAGGAAGCACTGGTAAGACCAGAAGGCCTTACGATAGATGGACAGTTTTGAGTAGCTGATACAACCATTGACAAGTTCTTGTTATTTTTCGTCAGTCTTATGCCAGCTTCTGATGTTTTTAAAATGTATTTTTAAATTTATTTACATTCTAAAGTTATTGTAAAACATGCAGCAGTGTGTTTATGAATAGTTTATTTGTCTTCTCTGAAATGAACACATTGTTATAATTTTCTTGCTCATTTCTGAATTTCTGCCTGGCTACTGGTTGTCACAATTTAAATCTGTCTAGTCTAGGCCTTCTATTTAGGAGCTTAGGTAGGCTCATCTCTTTCTCACTCACAGACTGTTAATGCTCTGTTCAAAACAAGAATAATCACCAGATTATTATTATTAAATACTGTAATTAAGCAATTATATTAAAAGGCTGCAAAACGTTAAATGATCAAGCCTTTTCAGTAGTCACTCTCTAGTGGAAGCAGCAGACACTATGGATAACTTAAAAGGATGTGACATAACCCTGGCAGTCTCTTATTTCTTGGCAATCAATGCAACTTAGTTTCTGTAGGAATAGTATCTCCATTGGGTCTAGGAATGGCCTGAAATTGAAAAAAGCGGCTAGAGTTTTAATTTTATCTTATCTTTCAGTAGCATTTTATTTCACTGTACTTAAGCGTTATTGTCTACGCTTTAGAGCCAGGAAGAGTGAAGTATGTTCTCTAAAAATGTCGCTGCAAATTAGTACATTCACCTCCTTGTGAATGTGTGTTTCAACAGAGACAGTGTCTGACATTATTTGGTGCTTCACTTACAAACTGAAATATAATTTGATCATTGTTTTTAGAACTGCAGTGTTTCACTTTATTTCTTTCAACACAGAGACAGGTCAGCATGAATGCAGTTGCAGGCTCTGTTGTTGACCAAACAGCTGGCAGAACAAGGAGCCTTTGCATACCAATCTGCTATAGCAGAAACAGATCAACAGTTTTTGTATCTTCACAAAAACAGATGGTCTTAAGTATTTTTCCATAAAGTCGGTAATTAACTGCTTTAATTATTAAAAACTCTTCTGTTGGCAAATTATTAAAAACCTGACTAACCAGAGAACATCCTGAGTATTCAAGTCTTTCTTTTTGCGACTACCAAGTAACAAGTTTCTCAGAAAAGATAGATGCTGTCTTACAAGAAAACAATAAAAAAACCCCACCAAGAAAAAATTCTTGTTCATTCCTGAGTTAATTCTTTTGACATGCATTTAACAAATGCTCTTTGCTTGCCAGAAAATTAAACAAATAACAAGCACTGCTTTAGCAAATCACTAGCTGGCTCAAGTGTTTTTCATGAAGTAATCTTTCTTTGTATAAATGTTAGGCAGTAAAAAAAAGAAGATCTTGAAACAAGTAATGACATCTGTGAGCTCCTTCTGTGTGTTCTTCAGCGGTAAAACACTGCCAGGGAGTATAGCAAGAGAGAGGGTTGCCATGTAGACCAGCAAAACAGCCCTCTAAAATGGTATGCTGACCCACTTTCAACTACAAGCTCTTGCTGACCCTTTGTTGAGTAAGAGGTTTTTCAAAGTTTTCGCTGTTTTTCAGCCTTTTAGTTCTCATTTCTAAAGGGACAAGCCTGTCTCTTTATCCTTGTTTTCTTCTCTCTCCACTAGTATGCACTGAAAAAAGGCAGATTGTTTCATGTGACTGTCTTTGCTTTTGATAATTAAAAATAATCTTCCATCCCTTCCCTTCTTAAGAACATGCTGTGGAAGAAATATAGAACTTGTTATCACCAAAATTAATATACAATCAACTCCTTAAGAAATTCATTCTGATCAGAGTAGTTCATCTATGAAAAACCATACTTAAATTGCTACTTTTGGTAATACTGAAGGATAGTAGTGTAATATTATACCAAATATTGCCACTGCAAAAGTAAAAAAACCCTATTTCAGTCTTGTGAACAGTGGTGTGCAAACCTCCTTTTGAATTCAGGTTCAGATGTTGTGATTAAATCTTTTACTTTTCCTTCTTCCAAAACCAACAGAGGCTTAAAGAGAACTGTATTTTTATTGGAACCATGTGCTTTGTCTAAATGGACAGTATAATTTTTCTAAAACTACTGTTTTTGTTTGGTTAAGGTTGATTCCTGAGCTGTAGAGAGGTAAAGGCATTTAGATTGTCTTCCTCTTTTTCCTTTCTACCACGGATTCTACACGTGAGCTCTGGCAGCTCAAGTTGTTTATCCTGAATGCGAGTTACCCATTTGAGCTTTTCTATATCCATGACTTTACACAAGTGGAGAAGCAAACTTTTTTTATTTCTTTTCTTTACTATATATAAGCTACAATGCATGGAAAAACATGTGGCTCCGAGGATATGCAGCCTCCAGTGGTCCCACAGTGCAAGTCCTGCTACTACTGCTGGGTGTGTTAGTGTGATCTCTCCTTTGATAAAGAGCTGTGAAATGTATCACAGGGTGTTTGCCTGTCTTGGGCAACATGTGGAAAAACATAAAAATATAGAATTTTGGAAGTGAGTTATAGAAAAAAACCCCTCTGCTTTATGCTACTCGAAAAGTGTTCTTTGACCTTCATACAGCTTCAACAAACAGATGACACAGTAACAATCTCCTGCCAAAACTTCTTAAATCCTGGGAGATGTTTCACAATAACAAATACTGTGATGCTATCACAATTAAGGAAGTATCTACTTCTCACCATGTATGAGTCTTGTGTGTGGGCATGCACTTGTAAATGAGACAAAACCAGGCTCTTGAACATCAGAACCTTCACATGATTAGGGGATTCAAGTTAAATATCCATTTTCTAAATCTATCCTCTGTAGTTAGAGACTGGTTTGGATCCAAAAATAGAAAAGTTTTTTTTTTGTTTGATTTCTATTCATTGCAGCAGAAAAGTCATAGGTCAAAATTATGTATTAAAGATGCTCTACAGCAGCAGTGCCTTGATCTGGAAGAGATTCAAATCTAGGCTTCAGCTTTGAAGTGAAGCCCCAGTAAAGATTTGATGACTTTTGTATGTTACATTTTTTCAATGGATATCTTGGCACAAAACAGATCAAATATCATCTTATATGAAGTATTTCAGTCTTGGGTGAAATTCTCATGAAAAGAGAACCAGAAAGAATCCATTCCAGGGTTTCATATAGATGCAATACAAAATTAAGGCAATAAGAATGTAGTGAATGGGAATCAGAAGACAATCTGTATTGAAATACAACATTGTAATTGTTCATGGTTCAGTTTTAACCCATCCTGAAAATATATATCCTATTTAATGGCACAAGTGCTTACCTCTGCTTGTAAGTAAAAAAAATATTTTAAAGATGCAGCTTTAATCAAATTTATAAGACTGCAAAATATTTTAGAAACCTACATGACAGGTGGCTGAATAGTATGGTATGTTCCATTGGAAGTCATGGTAGTTCAAGATTTTATTTTATCCTACATCTGACAGAAATCTTACATATAATTACTATAGGGTTGATCATATAAAAAGGAAATTTGAAAATACTGTTTTGTCATTTTACATCAAAACTGTCAATAATTCTGAATGAAAACATGGTTTTAACTCAGAAATTGCTACATCTTCAACTCTAGACTACTTTATCAGAATACTAGCTATAAAAGGAAAAATTAAACACCAGCAGTTCATGATATAGGACTGAGAAGAAGATCTGACCAATGCATTTTGTAGCTGACATTTTTTTGGTTAAGTCATTCTAAAAGGTTTTCATAATATAAGAGAAAGAAAGTAGGCCCATCAGATTAAGAGTAAAAGGTCTCCAAACTAAGCATAGCACATGATCAAACAAACTACTTGACAATATTTCTTCTTCAAAAATATCAAACCTGTGATGGCGAAAGAAGAAAAAATTCTCTCACCCTTATAACCAGCTGCATTGGTTTTCCAGTCGTTAGCGTTCAGATGTCCTGCACGTGAAGTCCTGACAATGATGTGCTGTATGTCTCTCCAGGTCAGAAATGGGCTAGGAAAAAGGGGAAAGATAGTCACAGATCAGACATATTTTACCAAGATGTAGGGACACAAGGTCATGTAAGTTGAAAAGTATCTATCATTTGTCTTCTCTCATTTCCTTTGCTCCATTCAAAAGAAAATGTCCTAATTTTACAGAATTACTACATGAAATTATTTATACACCTGTGAGGTTTGCAATAAGCAGACTGTAACAATATATGATAATATTGTCTACTACTTATGGGAAGATGAAAGAGTGTATTTCCCACAGAGGCAACTTTTATGACCTTAATGACTGCAAAGGAGACAAAGTCAAACTTCTGGCTTGCTGGAAAGCTTTACTAAATTGCATTATCTGCTAGCTTGACCTCGCAATTCCTTCAGACATTCAGTTCCTATTGAAGCTATCCCAGGTGTTGGTATTAATTTGTCTATTAATCCTGGTCTTGGAATTCAATAAGGATCTGTGTGTATTTTTCAAGAAGAACAAGCAGTGAGCACTGAATCTGGGCAGTTGGAAAGTTACAGAGCAAGTATCTGATTGCACAGGTGTGTACTCCTTTAAGGGATTCCTAATCTGTCCACCAGGAAAGTGAAAGAAGATATTATGATATTAGAACACATTTATCTTGAAGGTCTTGAAGGACTAGGGCAAATGGTGTTGGGTTTTTTGTTTGTTTGCTTGTTTTGCTCTGGTTTTGGGGGTTTTTTTTCAGTTTTCCTGTTTCTTCTATAGCCACACCTTTTCTTAGATGGTCTCCTTCTGATTTTTCAGTTTTTCTATAATCTATGAGAAGATGAATAGTATCGTTTTTTAAAATGAAGTTTAGTAGAGAGAATGATAAACAGAGCCACTAAATAATGAAAAGTAAAAAAACTAGTGTGGTGCAGAATAACCGTCATTAAGTATCATTCTCAGAGCATCATTGTCTGCTCCTATTTCACACACTGCCACAACTCCACTCAGTTGTAATGGTGAAAACAGACCAGAATTAAGTTTATCAGACTCAGAAGTGGCAGTCTGCACTGTCTCAAGACCAGGCAGTCATTGAAAATCTGGGAAATCTTGGTTCAGTTTCACAACACATACTTTGTGTCTCAGCACTTATCTTTAATACTTGGGCTCATGTTTCCGTTTGTTGGTAGAAAGTACACCAAAGCAACAGCCATAAGAGTGTGGGGAAGGTCAACCCAGAGGTGAGCGAGTCCCTTTCTGGGGTCAGGGGAACGCTGACATCTGATGGAGTGACTTTATACAATTAAAACAAGCTACAAGAGTTACAAATTACATAGTCAAGTTACAAACATTTCAATGAGACATTTCTTATTAAAACACATAGAGGATAACAATAAACATGTAGAAATACCTTGTTCTTTCAGTTTCTCTGACAGTGGAAGACACAGAAAAATCTCACTTGTCTCTCTGATGTACAGAAATGAAAGTTACGTGGATTGGTATCCTGCACACAACGTTCACCCCTTCCAGCATTTGTTTTGTCAAAGGAGTATCTTTTTGGGAATACTTAAGTAATCGGTGCTTTATGGCACTTACATGTGGAAGTAAAATCCTAGTTATCCTGTGAGCCCAGATCAAGCCATTAGAAAGCAATCACAAGATAAGCTCTGGAGAAAGGGGCACTTCATTTTTCATTTAAGTTGCACCAAACGTAGTTTTTAAGGCAACAAATTTTGCCTTCCAAAAGTTTTAAAAGAAGGCATTAGATAGAGAAAAGCTACTGCAAACCAGCAATCAACTTGGTTATAGAAAAGGTTCCTCCCAGCCTATGTTCTGTGTTCTGTAGATATCTATTCATGGTTATTAACCCATCAAAATTATTGGTAGAATTATTGAAAATGAAAACAAGTTTCAGAACCCTGGTTTGTCAATCCATATAGAAGAGAAAAGCTTGAGGCATATATGACATTCAGTCACACATAACTGATTTTTATATATTTTACTTTCCCATAGCCTTATAAACCATATGCTTGAAAACAAGTAGGCATTGCCTGAAAATGTCAGAATTCTTTTAAGTAACAAGATTGTAGGGCATAATGAAACAACAGTGAAAACAAAATGCAACTATATATATTTTTCACTTTTCCCTTACAGTAATATGATTTTAACTCTGAATGTAACTTTTTCGCTAGAGAACATTTCTCAGTGTGTGTGTGAACCATAGGAATGCTAATGTAACCTAGCACCTTTATACCTAGAGCTATACACCATACAAAGAGCATGCTTTTTTTTTTTTAGAGTCAACAGAAAAAGTCCTGTCTGTGCTTGTTGAAACAGGAAGAAGTGGAAAAATCTGAAGAAGGAAGATGTGTTTTAAATAAACATCTCATTAATTGTAGTCAGGTTTTTTGTAGTTTCTTTCAAGCTCTATCAATTCATAGTCATTCAATTTTGCTAATTTTGGCTACAAGATATAAGGGTATTCCCTTGTCTAAAATAGTCTGTTATATGTAATGTCAGCTGATGGCTTCTATCCTTGAGCATTTTTAAAAACATTAATATACCCATAGGCACATTTTTCCTCTTACAGTGTAATTTCTCGCACTAGATGGTTGGACTAGAATGACAGTAATTGTTTATCCAGCTGAGTTGGTAAAATTACTGAACAAAAATTTTTTAAAAAAAAGTCACTGAGTGTAAGGAGCACTAAGAGTTGCAAGATTTTGCAAGATAGGATATGCTTGTGCAGTCATGTAACATGCTTCAAGAGGAAAAAAAAAAAAAAAAAAAGATTTTACACCAGCTCAGAAATTTCACTGGGAGACAGTGTAACATCTTAGAAAAACATGTTCCAAGCCTTCAGGAATACATTCAGGATTCCTGAGAGCTACATTCTCTATAATCTGAAATCTAAACAATCTGTTATTTTATAAAGCAAGTTGCCCATGATAGTGGTGAAAAAAAGCACTAAAAAACTCTTCTCAGCTTCTAAAGGAGGAATTCAAGATAGGGAACAGTCAACTGACTACTTAAAGAGGCATGTTGGATGTAACACTGGATCTAGCTCAGTCTAGATAAAAGATCTAAGGATATAGCACTTTTAAATTTATAATACTGGCCTCTCATAAATTGCTCAGTCAACAAATGAGATTTTGTCTCAGAATCATGATTTATTTCTAAAACTAAATAATGGCAGATACTGAAATCTAAGACATTTGCTGTTCTATCTCCTCTCCTCATCTAACAATAAAAAAAAAGTAAGAATATCTGTGTCACAAAATCTTGATCAGAGATTTGATATCCAGGACACAACATGATACACAGTTAAATCTGTCTGTCCCTTATGCAACATCCAAATCTGCTTGCTTACTGCGTAAGATTTCTCTGTATTTTCTTTGCAAGGAATGGCAACTTGGGCATATTTATATCTATGAGATTTAACAGCATAGGAACAATATTGAAACCAGTTTCTGAAGCCTGCTGTAGCACTTTTGCTATACTAAGAATCAAGCTGTAGACAGATTGACATTTCCTTTCTACAGTAGACACCTCACTTGGAAAAAAAAGATAGAAACTGGTATTATGTCAACATAGCAGTTCCTTCAGAGAAAGAAGAGGGATTTTTTTACTTATTTTTAAACAAGACAGCCTAGAAGCCACTTTTAAAGCATCTGGAAAAAATATGGAATGGGTCAAGTATTTGTAAAACATGTCAAAATCGAATCCTAAGTGAGTAAACAGTTGTTTGCTAGTTATGTGGGCTGCAGATCCAGACAAGATGTCATTGATGTTAATTAATTCGCTATTTGACTAATCTCAGAAGAAGTAATGGCTAGGTATCTTGAAATGAACAAATGCATTAACAAAAACAGTGCTAACTATTATCAATCAAATTGACTGATTGAAAAAAACCCAGATATGTTCCTTCCAGTAGTTTTACTTTTCATTGTATCATCTGAAATTGCCTTGGGATTATACATATGAGAAAATACTCAAAATCAAACCAGAATAAGAAGTGAGAACAACTGCATAAAAAAGTGATTGTATAGCAGTCGAAAAATAATTACTGTTTTGTCCTTAACAAACAGTGGCACTCAAAGGTACAACAATCTTCCCTCATGCTCCTCAGAATGTTTATGAAATAAGGTAAATGAAAAAAATTCAACATAGAACAATTAAATTATATTACAGTAATATTCATTTGAGATTTAATTGTATTTCTAAGCAGGATGTTCAGAAATAGTATATCATAATTTTTGGCCAAATCTGAATTCTTCATTCCACAAGTAGTCTCCCTAGTGACAAATGGGCTAATCCTAAAAATAGTAAAGAACTTAGGCTCTTTCCATTTGCATAATGATACTGTGCCAAAAATAATGGCTCAGAGTAAATAATTGGTGTAAAAAATACCACTTAATGCAATAAACAAATAGGACTAAATGTTGCCTTTCTTTTTTAGCAAAATTATATGATTAGCAACATGAATAATGATTGCTACTTCATATAAGTGGAATAAGTGGTTAAATATCAAGACAAACACAGGTTCTAAATTAAGAATTTCTTAATGTTTATGTTTTTCAATTACTTGAGTATAATCAGCAATTTGAATATGATAAATGCAGCCTATATGAAAAAAATTGTTTCTTGCCAAAATAGCAATCTGATGAGAAGTGCTTAAAGAATACCTAAACTTTTCTGCAAAGGATCAAGGAAAACACACTACCACAGGGTGCAGTAAGAAGAGGGTCATCATTCGATTTGGAACTATCAAATAAATTTCTTTGGAAATCTTGGCTATGAGAGAACATACATGGATAATTATTGCTATACAAAAGAGTATTAGAGACAAGCAGTTTCTATGTCTTAGACATCTTGTAGAGCAGTAAGACATCATTGTTACCACATAATGCCACTCTTAAACTGATAAATTTATAAACAAAACATAAGACATAATAATGAGCCAAATTCTTCCATAGGAACAACCCTACTACCTGTACTAATTACTTCAATATATAGCCCCATGTACAGGATTATTAGCTATGTTAGTGGGAGACATTCTTCTTTCCCAGGTTATATATATAAAGAGTCAGTGTGCAGATGTCTATTGCAAAACAGAATTTTAGAAGGGATTAGGCATTAGGACAGCCTGCAATCATTGTGCTTATGTGTCTCAATGGTTCTACATCATAACTATTTCATTCCTGAAAATAAGATAGAAAAATGGACACCAGTGTTTTCCAGTGTTTAACAATTCAGTTATGAATACACTATGGACATTACAAAATGTGTTTTTTACATGTCTGTCATGTAAACATTCTAATTGTCATGTACTGTGCACATAATCCATTAACTTCCTGCTAGGAAAGAAATTAATATTATGTGCTTGCTGATCAGCACGTAGGTCGTTCCCTGTAAATGCAACTTAAGTTTCTGCTCTAGTAGTATTTTCATTTTCTGACCTGCTAAGCCATTGCTCATTCTACTGGTATATCAAACAAAACTAGTTGTTTACTTCAGAATTAAATTTCAGTTCCTTCTTTCCTGCTTTTCTGACTTCTAAATATCTTATGAGATCCTGCTCATTTTTGATTTGCATTCAGTTTTACCCATTGGGACCATCTGGAAAGAAACCCAAGTCTGAATGATGACGACAATCCCCTAAAAAAAAATCAATGGCACCTGAAAGTATTGCAAGTCAAAAGTCAGTTATTAGTAGCAATAACAACATATGCAGTAGAACTCCATTTTTAAAGAGATGTGCAATTAATGACAGTTTTTGAAAATATCTCCCTGGGATCCAAACTGCTGTCAACAGCATTTTACACTTATTGTCATATTTCTTCACTTTTTCCATTAAAAGCTTAAGTTAGGTACTGGAAATCAAATTGCTGACTAACACTCAGTAAGAACACATAATTTAAAACAATTACATTTTTAAGTGTACTAATACTTGACAGGTTTCACTGTGGAAAGGCAGTGAAACCTGTCAATTCCAGCAGTCACTAATAGCTTCAGTACATCACTCATATTTTAAACATATTAATTTTAAACATCTCAGGCTCACAAACTCTATAATATCCCAATTTTCCATTTAAGCTACAGCTTTCAGCAATATCTTTTCAAGGTAATAGCATTCACCTGTACAACATAATTTTTATCAGTTTCTAGATCTACTTTATGACATTCAGTTTATATTCATGCAATGAATCCTAATCTCTTCATCAATCTCACTCAGTGTTGGAAGGCTTTTGACTGATGCCATAGAATCATACAAAGATTTGGGCTTGAAGGGACCTTTACAGGTCATCCAGACCAACCCCCTAACAATCAGCAACTAGATCAGGTTGCTCTGACACCCATCTGACCTAACTTTGAATGTTTTCAGGGATGGGGCATCCACTGCCACTGTGGGCAACCTGTTACATTGTTTTACCACTCTCATTGTAAAAGGAAAAAAAATAAATTCCATCTTTTTCATTATCTTTATATTGGCTTCTAGGATAGACTCCAAGGAAGTTATGATAGGACATGATAGATCTATTCCTTTAGATGAACAGCAGGCTAGGCAGCCAGACATCCACTAGCAACAGTGTTCTAGTGTACCTGTGTCAAATTTGCAGTGCACAGAGTGGTGGGAGATTGCACAGCCTATAGAATATTTTTCCCAGAGAAGAAAAGTCATAAATGCCAAAGATCAAACAAACAATGGCCTCACTGCAGGCTGATAACAGTGAAATTTGGAAGAGAAAACCCTTGAGAGAAAGGTATCTGAATCACATCCTTTATCATTCCTTTTCCAAAGGAAGAATGAAATGCGACTGTTCAAAAGACAGCGCACGCAGTCTGCTGAATAACAGCATGTAAAGAATGGTAACAAAACCTTAAGATAGTTGCCACTTTTTGAACCAGCTGTGACTCTGCAGGTTGGGAAGGCTTACATTGTTTTAGGATAATGCATGGTACCCAGGCTACTGATTTGACCTATCTTCCAAGTGCCATGATATTGAACACTTTTAATATAGTTGAGCTATGACACTGTGGTGGATGGAATCTCAAAAGACTGAATTCAGGGAGACTGCAATCCAATGAAACTGCTTGTCTTACACCTTACTTGTTATCCTCTTGCAAGAACATTGACAGGCAAAGGCAGATGTGCTTCCTGCTTTCAAGGTGAACAGCCAGCAGCACCCTTAAGAGTAATTTCAGCTGAGTCCATGGAACACTTGGAGAGCCAAGAAACTACAGAGGATAGAGCTGCCTAACTCAGAAAAGTCTCAACTGAGAAAATGCCAACGGAGATTTTTGAAAAGCCCACAAAAGTTAAAGACATTGCCCTGGCACCAGAACAATGGCTGGTAGCCAGTCACTAGAGATTCCCCAGGGATCAGTGTTGGGCCCAGTCCTGTTTAATATCTTTACTGATGATCTGGATGAGGGGATTGAGTCATTATTAGCATTAGCAAGTTTGCAGATGACAAGTGTCAAACTGTTAGAGAGTAGGATGGCTTTGCAGAGAGGCCTGGAAAGGTTGGATAGGTGGACTGAATCCAACAATATGAGATGTAGCAAGTCCATGCGCTGGGTCCTGCACAACAACTCCCTCCAGTGCTACAGGCTGGGGACAAAGTAGTTGGAGAGCAGCCAGGCAGAAAGAGACCTGGGAGTACTGGTTGACAGCTAGCTGAACGTGAGCCAGAAGTGTGTCCAGGTGGCCAAGAAGGCCAATGGCAACCTGGCCTGTATGAGGAATAGTGTGGCCAGCAGGACTAGGGAAGTGATTCTTCCCCTGTACTCAGCACTGGTGAGGCCACACCTTGAGTGCTGCATTCAGTTCTGGATCCCCCAATTTAGGAAGGATGTTGAGATGCTTGAACACGCCCAGAGAAGGGCAACAAGGCTGGTGAGGGACCTGGTACACAAACCCTGTGAAGGGCAGCTGAGGGAGCTGGGGTTGTTTAGCCTGGAGAAGAGGAGGCTCAGGGGAGACCTTATCATTCTCTACAACTACCTGAAACTGCCTGGGTTATCAGTCTCTTCCCCAAGGCTACTAGTGAAAGAACGAGAGGACACAGCCTTAAGCTGTGCCAGGCTTGACATTAGGAAAAATTTCTTCACAGGAAGAGTGATTGCCCTTTGGAATGGGCTGCCTAGGGAGGTGGTGGAGTCAGCGTCCCTGAAATTGTTTAAAAAAAGATTGGATGTGGCACTTGTGCCATGGTTTAGTTGATGAGGTGGTGGTAGGTAATAGGTAGGACTTGATGATCCCAAAGGCCTTTTCCAACCTAGATAATTCTGTGATTCTGCAATGGCTGTTCACTTGTTTTATTTTTAGCTGTTGCTCCAAAGCACGGACAGAAAAACTCAATTAAAAAGTATCACAATTAAACATTATTTCTTATTAACCTAGATTGAGTTTAAAAAATTACTGGATGGGATTTTCTTAAAAGATTTTTAAAGCAAGGTAAGCAAAAATTTCAGTCCAAATGATTATTCTTTGGCAAATTTACATATAACTGAAAACATGACTTGAAAATGGGAAACAAATAACTGAAATTTCCTAAGTGGCATAGGTGGTTGAAGCTCAAGAAAAACACATGTTCTAAATTAAGAGTTGATTAATGGTTATGTTTTTCAAATATTTCAGTATTAAGAGCAAACTCAAAAAATGCAAAGATTCACAAAGAGATTTCTAAATCACACACTATAGCATTCCCTTCTGTAACAGGCAGTCCATCAATGGAGTAAAGACCTAGCGAAAGCTGACGGACTTAAATGATAATGTCTCCTCTTCCGCTTGAAGATTACATTATAAAGGCCACTTGACAGCACTTCCTCTGTTCACCTTAGCTTTCTCATTATTTTTACCTTCTGATTTATACCTATGACAAACAAAGCCCTTAAAACTTTGTTGACACAGAAACATGTTCTCAGCATCCAAAACTGTACCTTGCCAGACACTACACTGCTCTTCCCCTTTCTGTAAGAAAGTCAATATGATGAGTATACAAGTACCTGTTCAGTTGTCAAAAAGTCCAAAGAACCTACCACTGATGTTCTCAACACCTTGTAATTCAAACTCAATTTTCCTTTTATCTCAGTGATTACACTTCGTGGTACTGCCTTTTATTAAAATGTGGTGGCCTTTCACTTTTCTAAATGGGTATCAAAATTCACTGAAGTTCTTTATTTCTTCCAGCACTACCTCGTTCTAGCCTTGCTTTCACGCAACAAAAGACGAATGCAGGAATGGCATCAACCCATTGGAGCAAGTCCAGAAGAAGGCCACCAAGATGAGGGACAAAGCACGTCTCCTATGAGGAAAAGGTGAGAAAATTTGGTTTGTTCAGCTTGAAAAAGAGGTTTCAGGGTGACCTAATTGTGGCCTTCTAGTACCTGAAGGGAGCCTACAAGAAAGATGAAGATGGACTTTTTATAAGAGCATGTAGTGACAGGACAAGGCAGAATGGCTTCAAACTGAAAGAGAGCAGGTTTAGACTAAATATTAAGAAAGAATTCCTTTCTGTGAGGGGGATGAGGTGCTGGAACAGGTTGCCCAGAGAAGTTGTGTATGCACTATCCCTGGGAGTGTTCAATGCCAGGCTCGATGGGGGTCTGAGCAATCTTGTCTAATGTAGTACTGCAGTTTATACACCATGAATTGGAAAAATACACACTGGCTTACATAACATGCAGTTCAATTGGGTATGTAGAATGTACTCTTCTATGAATGACATGAGGTTTTTCAAATTTGGTTACTTCAAAGGAATATGACACCATGCCCTCTACAACAAATACGGGCAATACTGTTTCTCCTGACTGATACACTCAAATCCCAAATTAAAATTTTTTATCAATGAGAAAAGCTATTTCTGGTATCAAAAATAGATGGCATTATGCAATGTAAATAGTTTATTTTTAGTAACCCTATTGTTGTGGACTGATTATATAAATTTGCGGGTTTATAATTAGAAAAAATTGACATTAAAGAAATGCAATACACAAGCAAGCATTTATTCATAGAGCCTGTCTTTGTGACAGTTGTTGCATATCTACAACTCTGCATTGAACTGTCAAGGATTCAAAACAGTCTGAAACTCGGTTACAACTCTCTGGTTCCTGAAGGAAAATATGTCACTTGTTAGTCAAATACTGGATTAAAAAAAAAAAAAAGTGTTCATATTATTTGAATTTGGAATAGTTTGCAGAACATCATGTTACCACTATTTCAGGAGCAGATCCCAGCTGCAAGGAACTGTTAAATGGAGCCTTCAAACTAGTAGGAAGGTAAGAGATCCTCCATCACTATCTGCCAGTCCTACCATACGGGGCTTGTCAAAGAAAGAAAGTAGAGAGTTGCAGTGAAAATTTGCCTCGCTCATTTTCTATTGGTTTAATGTACTGTTGTGTGTGAGTTGAAGCAACCTCTTGGCTGTTCTACTCACATTGAGGCCATATTAGCGCTCTGTTCAACTCCTGATATCTCCCAGGAACAGAATTTGGCTACTGAAGAAAACTGACTTCATTGGTTTGAAACCCTTCCAAGCTATAATTTGTTGTGTTTTCCAGCACAACGTGGAATGAAACTATACATATACTATACAAACAGAGTCAAGGAGTGTTCAGGACTAAGTGCTCCAATTTTTAAGCAGCTTGTTGTATGGAGAATATTATTAACCTTGCAAAACCCTTTTCCAACTTGCCTTGTTAAAAAATCTAGATAAACACTTAGTGCCATCAGTAGAAAACTTTGTACATTCATACAGAATCTAAGGAAGAATTTATGAAAATGCAAACTGTGTTTGAAAGCAAACTAGTTGCAATAAGCAGCTACACTAAGCCACAGTACCACTTATTTTTGCATACTTTAATTTCTAACATTTAGTTAGGGTCACCTAAACTGGCAGGTATCACAGTTAAAATACTGAAATTTCAGATCACTTAAATAAGAATCCCCATTGAAAAACTGTGTAAACCGATCTGAATAGATTCCATACAAACAAATCCCAGACATTAAAATTTAATCTATCATGATACGGTATCACTGTAATATTCAAGGCGCCACTTCATAATCTACAACTTCACAGATCAAAGATTCCTCCAACCTGTGGAAAAAAACCAGTACAGGAAACAAGGAAGTATTTATCTCCCTAACTGGTTTTTTGTTTGTTTTACTTTGTTGTGGTTTTGGTGGTTTTTTGTTTGTTTGTTGGGGTTTTTTTTCTGTTTTATTTAATGGCTGCAGTCAGCAGCAGCAGATTTTAAATACATATAGGAGAGAAAAGTTAGTGAATGGAATACAAATGAATAAAACCATATTTACGATATTATTAACATAATTCCTTTGGTTGTATTAAAATATACAGGCTAAGATCTAGAAATAAGTAAAACCCCTCCATATAATGAAAAAGAACACAATCTGAAAGAAGGCAAAATCAATACCTTTTCATGATGAAACTCTTGTTAGCACTATGCAACAGAGTACTAAAAATACAAAAAACAACTAGGATATTTAGTTACTGATGTATTTTGTCTCCATCACCACATATGAAACTTTAATACAGTGTTGTCTTTTCATTTCTCATAGCAACTATTATTTTAGGAAAAAAAAACCCTAGTCCATAGGCACTAACAGATTTCATACTGGTATATTCACCAAAGTTCAAAAAGAAAAAAGTGTACAGTTCTCAGCATGTTTTTAGATGTCAGAATCAGAAATAGCTTGGTTATAGCTCTTGAGTGCTATAACTTTTTGAAACTTTCAATTACAACAACCATTTGTTAGAAAATGTATATGAAATATCATATAAAATTAAAAAAATCAATTATGAGCAACCTTGGTTCATTATGGAATGGTAAGACAAACTTTCAGCAAAATGAAATGCACACAGATGCAATCTTATCTGCATTTCCAGATTGTTTGGAATGAACTTAAAGATTTTAAAACTGAGATTGAGAAGAGATTAAAAAAATGTCACAGTAACATTATATTAACTTTCCAAAGTACCTCTGTTTCTAATAATTGCATTAGAAAAATCTGACTATAATGACACATGGTGCACCCCTTAAGATTATGTCAAGTCTTCAGTTCCAAAACTCTTACCATCATTATTATAACTTAAGAGCAAAAAAGTATTATGTGTTGAATATTGGGTCAAGGTGTCTTCTAAAAAGCAACATGAAAGATGGAAACATAATTCTGCTGTTTTGAATAACACAAAATTTTGAATTGCTATTGTATCCAAATTTTTTATTTCCTTCAAAGGAACTGGCTGCCTCCAGAGAAAACTACTTTTCTTCAGAATACAATAGAATCAATCTTGCATTTAGAAACATTTGATTTTGCGTAGGATTTGGGGTGGAGGACTCCACTTTAGACCTGCAAATATTATCCAACAGAGCTCAAAGTAATGCAAAAGATTTTCAAATACAGATTTACCTGAAAAATCTCCTGTATTTCTGTTGCTCCATGAATCACATTAAAGATATATATTAGGCATACAGAACAAAATCCTTCAGTTGAGAAAATGTTTGCAAGACAGAAACCTTTCTAAGCTAAAGGTAAAATGACTTTAGAGCTACTGTCCCTGGTTTTTAGAGCTGAGGAACTTGACCCATATTAAAAAATAGACTTGCGTCAGCATGAAGAAGTTGAGAATTTTTATTTTTCATACTATATTAATTTATGCTCAGGGTAGCTTAACACCATTCCAAAACCTCCTTCAATGTTAAGAATCACTAAGAGGAGGCTGAAGATTTCAGGAAGGGTACAGTAGATCTGGGCAGCACTGCGAGGTACTGTAAGACATTGTGAAGATGCTACACATCCTTAATGGAAACCACCTGTGCTTAGCACTGTTTCAAGTTATTTCAACACTGAGTATTTTATTGGCATCTCCACAGTGATGCATGTGAAACAAGCATGGAGATCTTTCTTGCTTTTGGAAGGGTACTCTAAATTATGATGATGTCTTAGGGAGTATGCTTAATATTTTGAGGATTCACTTTAGCTAAGTAGCCTGATATCTTGAAATATTAAAGGTCCAGAATGGCCTGTGTTCAAGATGTTAGCAATCTTCTACATAGATAAGAGGGGGAGTAAGACAAAACATAGAGTTAAGCCTCCCAGGCCTACCAGAGGCAGGGCAGGTAATAAGAGGCATTCTTGTTGGATTCTTGTAGCACAGTAATAAGATGGACTTTAGTTGGATAGTATGATGGATGGTAACTAAGAAGGTTGTAAAAATGGAGAGATTGTTATTCTTTTTCTCTTTGGATCGCGGGATTTTCATCAGTAAAGCTGGTCTGCAAAATGCATGTTTGTCTCAATTTTCTTATGTCGCCTGCAGGCAACAATGACAACAGTGTTTCCAAAGCACTTTGAGACACCTTGTATAAAGATGCTGGACAAATGAGAAAGATATTTCCTTATGGGTCTTTTCTTTTTGTCTTTTTTTTTTTTCTGAGTATAATTTAGGTCTTACTTTGCTTCCAGTGCCAGGGCAATGATGCCTGCAGCCATAGGTGCAGAGGCTGAAGTTCCCGTATGGCTGTCTGTGCAACGCTGCCTCAGGTCTGTGGTGATCTGGAAGAAATTGAATGTGTAAAATTTAGAACAGAGCTTCAGAAATCAGAGCAGGTTTTATTTGCTTGAATGAGTCACACATATGTGGAGGGTATTGTCTTCTTTCATTACAAGGAAAGGAAAAAGAGAAGTGCCTGAACACATATTACATGTTCTGAACTTGAAGTCACTTGTGAAGTTGGAGAAGCGTCCACTATATTGCTCTGAAAAACTAAGTTAGTCCCTGTTTTTTCAGGTATTAAAAGTCTTCAAATGGACTTTTAAACTAGAAAAACATGCAGAGGGGTTTAGAACTGCACAGTTAGAACTCTGCCCCTCTATTTGGATTCACAGAACACCCTCCCTTCAAGAATCTCAAAGTGCTTTACGCATCTTACAGTGCTCTCTATATAGAGACTGCTTAGGCCCATTTTAGAGACTATAAAAGAGGTATGGAGGGGTTAATTAGATTGCCTGAAGTCATGCTGGAAGTATGTGACAGAATACAGTTGGGCTCATGCTAAGCAACCTATTTAGACTTTCCTCCATGACTTATGCAACAAATCACTTGAAACCAAGCAGTAATTCACTGGAAAATCCTGATGTAAACACAAAATTGGCCAAGCCATCAGCAGACAATTAGATTTTTACAGTTTTAAAATGTTATGTATTATGTATAGATAATTATATGCTGCTTCATATTTTTGTATGTAATCTAAGTAGATGTATAAACTGTAATGCCCAATACCAACTAGAGGCACAGTCTTCTGCTTTGTGTTAGGATGTGTTTCTATCTAATAATGAATTTTAGACAGTTTCTTTCTGCAGGACAGTAAATCACACACACAAAAATATATTTACTCTAAATCTTGCTTCTTTCAGGCAATATTAATCTGAAGTGATTCTATCCAATATTTGTCTTCCTAAAGAAGTGGTTCCTAACAAGAGCAATGCAGTAGAGTCAAGAAATCACTACTACCTAATAGAAGCTCAAGCAGAACCCATGCAGACTTGAGAACAGCTGTTAGAAGAAGCAGTCCACAGCATGGAAATCTCCATGAAGGTGCTACACTGAATGTCCTGTGACACTAAACCTTATTCTCAGAATTTCAGTCACTGTAGGACATAAAATATCTGTCTGAGAGACAGAGGAGAAGTTTCTTACAGAGCTCCTTATCTAAGCACACAGAATTATTGTGTCCTAATTCACTAGTATTGTACTTCATTTCCAAAACAGATATGCACAAGGACGGAAGAAGGAGAGGCCAGGAGGATCAAAAAAAACACAAAAAAAGAACAAGGCATGTAAAAATTCCTGTCCAGTTTTGAAAACTCAAGATACACAAAATATGATCTGAAAAATTAGCTACATCCCATATGGGCAGAATATAAGTCAATGCTTGTAAAAGATACGGCTTTTACACTTTACATTAGCCATATTCAGTAGTACACATATTACAAAGCTGTTGAAAATTCTCACAACATGTATGCATACGCAAGCTAACACAAAAGACTTCAAACAGAGAAGGAGCTAATAGCATCAAGGAAGTAATTGTTGAAAATGAGTAGTGAGCAAGTGAACAAAATGGAAGCCTCCAGAAATTGAAAAAGACAAATTAAAGCATTTATAATGTCAGATCCTTAAATTAGTGAACATACCAGAGGCCAGATTTCTTGATCAATGAAGTCTAGAAAAAACCTTTTCCCTGCTATTATTTAATATTCTTCATAAATTAATACCTTGTTAAAGAATTTTTTTATCTGTCATCAGCTGAATAAATCCATTTTATTTATGGAAACCCATAAATAATATGTTCCTATAATTTCTTTGTCTCTTGCCCTCTTGCCCATTGAACATGCATTAATTTAGACAATGACAATTAATGGTGTTGGGAAAAGTTGCATGTATGTAAATTCCACAAATACCCTGACAGTATTAAGAGAGGAAACAACAGCAGGAAGAGTCCTAACACTCCATTGCCTATATGTGCAAATGCAAGTAGTGATTTGCAGGTGGGATGAACTTGTCCAAGAACCAAAGTATGGCATGCACCTATACAGAGACATTTATGATTGGGGTATTGAATTTGAAAAAACATGGGTCAGTCTGGTGGTGAGGAGCAGAAGGAAGGCCAGGAAAAATACAGGTCAGAAGAAGAGATTAATAAATGCTTGTGTCTTTTGTGTCCTAGTACTTTATCCCCTGCATAAAAGTAGTGCAGTAGGTGCTTTTCTCAGAGGACTAAAAGGTAGCAAAGCCTACAGCTCAGGTAGGGAAAAGTGGTCTCACAGCAGCTTTTCCCTAAGTGACAGCCTCTCTCAATACAATGAAACACACACTGAATTGTGCTACCTTTGTTTCTTATTCTCTGTAAGAGCATCCTTCCAGAGTGATTTTACTGTCCTACAGATATCAAGTACAATAAACTATGACACCTCTTTACTTGGTAACATTGTCCCTCGCTTTCTGAGGAGATGCTGTGGCACCAATTTGAACTACAATTGACTATTATCTCTCAGCAAATACTTCAATAGAAGATGTACAGAGAAAGTTTTGTAAGTGGAAATCCATTTGAGCTATTTCAAAGGAAAGTTAGTAACAGGGGCTGAAATATTTGGGTGCAAATTAGGTACAAGATCTGAGGTATGTTTCTCAGCACTACAGATTCACTGTCAAAAAACTGGTGCATTCACCCCAAGGAAAAAAGAGTACATAACCCCCAACAAGTGAGCAAATTTCAAGAAGAAAAATGATGCTCCAAATTCCCAAACAACACTGAGAGCAACATCATTAAGCATAATAAAAGGATCTGTTAATTGGCAGCACTATGAAGATGTCTTTAATGCATATTAGTGTTGAATACGGTGAGTAGGAGAACTTTTTAATCATTTGTTGAGATACACTTATATACCTCAAGTACCTTTGTAACAACTGCTGAGCTGTCAAAATGCAAATCAAACTGCCAAAGAAAATCCATGCAATATTTCTAGGGCCATGAGTTATATCCACTTCTAAATCAGCTGAATCAACCAGGTTTCACTGAAGACAATGTTTCTGGCACATACCAAATCAACATGAAATTAGCAACCTTAGACAGACACTCTGTTGAAAGGCACACAAAAATTACATGAATCTTCACAATGCACTGCAATACCTCCCATATGCAGCAGTACAAAGCTTTCAGAAAAACTAGACATTTATTAAAGCAAAAATTCTAGGCACACTGTAAATTTCATAGAAGCAACTTGCTCTGAAGAACTAAGGAGATGCCCTTCCTCTACAGTCATTATTAAGGTTGCATCATCAATCTTTCCATAATTTCATTATGGGAGGTTAATGACTGAGGTGAAAAATGGGATTTGCCTTAGCAGAGAACATGCTCACTCTTCCTCTCTCAAGCCACTGCATGTCTCGCTCTTTCATATTTCATGAGTTTTCTGAGCTGATTGAATAATTTTTCATTTCTGCTACAGTTCTTCAAGACATTGAATTCTATGAATCTGTGCCGCTAGAAGTGAAAAGGCTTGAATAAAAATCTGCTGTTATTCCACACAGCTTGTGTATCTATATGTACCCAAAATTGAAGGTGGTACATTGCATTGTATCCTGCGTGTATCTTGTGCATATCTTGATAATCTGAGTGAGTTTCTAAAGGAGAAGAGGTTTTTGTTCTTTAAGAACTAGCAGGAGACAAGATTGTTTTTTTACATTGTTTCACTTTTAAGTTCTGCTTAGAGTAGAAGACAGCCAGCAAAACAAAAATGTATCTTACAAGTGAAAGAAAATCAGCAGATGAATTGGTATTTTTTTCAGAAAACAAACAGATGGAAACTTAAGTAGATTATTTTCAGCAGGTAAGTCACTTAAAAGGCTTATGAATTTTATCTCTGAGGGACTTCCATATGTAAAATATTTGGTGCTTTAGGAAACAATTTGAAAAAGGAATTCAAAGTGAATGCCTTTGTGCAATTTGTTTGGTAAATGAAAGGACCATATAGGTAATTGTATTAGGTGATACTTAACCTATTTTAACTGCATGGTCTGGAGTGGGGAAGCTATCTTCCAGCATTGTCCTGTGGTATTCAAAGTAGCAAAAGATAGTAATAGGAAAAAATACTTTGACAACTGTATTATTAGCCAATACTTCTGAACTCACTAAGTTATGAGAGATAACAACTATAAAGAAGTATAATTTTATAGCCTTTATGCATGTTTGAGTGTGAGTTTCTATACTTATAGCTATGTCAGCATTTTGCAGCTGCACTTGAAATACCTAAAAGTGATTCTAACTCTTTTTGTTAAGAATCTGTGTAAAAGGCATACATCTGCATCTTTGAAAAGTTAATATGCTTTTGGCATTTGAATACATCCAAAGGGTGAAATCTTGGTCCAAAAGGGACTAATTGTTAACTGCAATACAATTCAGTACAGCATAAAATGAAGTGCATTTGGTGTACCTTCCTTAGCAACAAGGAACTCTTGCAAGATGGCAGTATCAGTGTGTGTTTTAGCTGTAATTGTTTGCTTAAAATATTTCAAGCTACCATTACATAAGACAAAACTAGATCTCCAGACTAGAAAAACTTCTAAAATTATATTGCATCCTACATTTGTAGGAAGCAATTATAAAAATGGGTAGGAATGAAAGGAGAAAGAAAAAGTCTTTTGCGTAGTTATAAAAGTGTGTGTGGTTCTGCTAGTCCACATTTAAATCAAATAATTTTTATAAGAATTTTTAGTCTACGGTATGAGTTGCTAACATTTGTTTACTGTTTGTTCATTTACCTTATAATACATTCTGCACATATGGGATAGAAAAACAGAGAAGGGGAAAAGAGAAAGATAATCAACTACAAGTAAAAATAGGAAGGAGTTGTGCAACATAACATTATACAATTGCAACCATTCTCTGTCCCTCAGCCTTGGATAGGTATTTCCGTACTATGACACTGCAGAATCACACATGATATTGGAGTTGGGAGTTTGTTCTGAGTTACATGACCAAAAAAAAGGTTTTCTTTTGATTGTAAATCCTATGCCATGTCATTCCTTCCTCATTTGCTGCTGTGATATTTTTGTTTCCCATTTTTTGTACACTGCATATACATTTATAAACATAATAGAATTTGGATAATTTAAATTTAATAATAATCCTTCTATCCTTCTATACTTACTTTTATCTTTAAACTTGCTGCAAGCTCTTAAGTTTTGTAGAAAGATACGAAGAAAACCTCTAACTTAAGGAACAGTAGTTCAAACAAAAATGTAAGATATGATGCAGTGAAAAGAATGTGTTGTATAACAATGGAAATAAACACACATCTTTATTCTAGACTCTTCTAGCACTTTATAGCAGTTTTAAAAACTTTGCACTCAAAATTTTCAATTCTGCTTTTAGTTCAGTCCTTTTTTCAAACAAGGTTTCTTTCCAAGGTAAATGAGGTTTGATAGGACTTTAGGAGGACTGAATTTTGGTAGAAAGCTGGAGAGGAGAATAGTGATAATATCACTAATGCTCTCAGAATCAAGTGTGTGATAACAGATAAAGTCAAAAGCTAAAATAGAATAAGATTTGCAAAGGAAAGGCCAGATGCCACTTCCTGGTGATAGAGACTCCAGCTGCCGTTTCACCGGGTAACATAACAGTCATATTGTCTCACAAAGTTCCCTAAGCTCTGATAAGCACCTGTCATAACAGAATGCTGAAGGATGGAGTGCTATGAAGATGTCATGTCCCTCCTTTGCAAATATTCTTGAGGAAGGGAACGTGGTGACCTTTTGACCTGTGCTAACTATCCATCAAGAGAGAATAGATGCCTGTCACACAACCCAAATATAGTTGACTAAGATATTTCTGACTACAGTCATACAAACTCTGCCTAAGCCTAAAGAAATAACACAAAAAAGGCTGGAAATGGAGAGAAATTTGTGGAAGTTATTCCACCACACTCTTGGGACAGTCGATGGGCTGAACCTCTCTTCTCCACCTCATATAGAGATATCTGTATGGGTAAGCAGTAACCTATGTGTGTGCTAACTGCTTGCTTTAGAAATTATAACTGGCTTTTCTTCATACCGTTTTTAGTAGAATGCTCATCTTGTGCCTATGCTTTGTCTAATATGGTTATTACACAGTTTTAAATGTGTTTTTGCAGATAGCCCCTACCACTGACTACCATGAACCTCTGCTCACTTATGTTAATTTGTTAAATTTGTGTTAATAGAACTTGTTATTTTGTATGCCGTTAGAGTTATTCCTAAAGAGGTGCTAACAGTTGCTGGTGACGAATAACATTTGGGAAGACTCTTGTGGAATCTCTCTCTCTTCTGTGGGTGCAGGGCCCCCCAAAAGGGTTATAATTACCCCCTCAAACTTTCAAATCTGTTTGGTGAAGGTTTTCCCTATTGTGAGAACCCCAACAGACTGATCAAGCACTAAAAAGTTATGATTTCCCAGAGGCCTTGACAGAAAAATAAATTACTAAGAGTAGAGAAAATCTCCCCTTAGGAGGCTTAAGCCTCCCTTTTTCCCCCTCTTTTACATGACATCAGGCTATAAGCAAGACAGGTAACAACAATGTCCCTTTCTCCTTGTATGTGTGTATATGCTGAAAGCCCTTCTCGATACCCAAAATACTTCAAAAGCTGGTTTTACAATTTCATGTAATTTTTCACTGGATTGTAGGATAAGAGAAGCATGTAGTTATTCCTTATACAGACAACTGGTTTACAATACAAACAGAAGCTCTTGACTCTTTGTCCAGTATGTTGCTGGCTTTGTCATGGACAAGGAACTTGCCTGTCTTTAAATGCCAAGTACCAGTAGTAAAACACAAGTAAGTTTCAAAAGTCAATCAATAATATAGCACAGGAAAAAGAATCCTGGCAGGAATTGGTATACAGAACTGAATTGGTCCCAAAAGAATGGAGGATCTGACTAGTAGAAACAATTAAGTGCTTACAGAATTTATAGACTTTAATTAAAATTATTTTTACTTATCTCTGATATTCAGTGGGAGATATCCAATGGAGATTCCACATTAAGAACATTTTTAGATGGATACTTTTAAATCTTTTCAATAATGTTTATGTACAATATATCCATTATTTCCCTAATTATCAGATAATTTATGTTCATTATGTTATAATTATGATCTTCTTCTTAAAGTATACCTTTCAAAAATTTTACAATAAAACATAAACCTGCCTACATAAGTGCAGCTCAAAATTCCAGAAGAGAGGGTACTATATTTCAGTACACTAAAAAATTATATATGCTTGTGTTCCATGAAGAAGCCTTTAACAACAGAGGTGAGATTCCTCCAGGTGTTTTTACCCTAGTGCAAGGCATAAGGGAATGAAATGTTAGAAATAAGCAATGTTCTGTTATTGAATTAATAATTCCACAAAAGCAAAAAGTCCAGTAAATTGAAAAGAATGCTTGACAATCAAGAGGACTACAGATATTAAGAAATCAGAGGAATGCACAAAGCTTAAATTAGCTAAGCAGAAAAGTACAAATAAGGACTAAGAAATATACATATATTTTACTATATATTAAACATATGAGCAAGAATATTACTGATCAGCAAAAAGAGTATTGGTGGGTGCAAGAAGTAACAAATAAATAAATAAAACCAAATAAAAGAAATAATGCATGGCAATTAATAAAACTTGAAGACAGAAGGTGCACAGAAGTGGTAAGGAAAGCCAAGGTCAAATGGTAAAGCCTACAAAATAAATAATGCTTCACTTTCAAGAATATCAGAAGCAAAAGAATCCCCAAACCAATACAGTTTTAATTGTCCTGAAATAACACTATATAGTAAATGGCTGTTTCATGGACTGTTTCTTTTTGGAGAAAAAAAAATCTAAAGTAACTTTTCAGAGCACAGAAAGACAGTAACTCAGCTTTCTATTTATCTCTATTTTAAACAGCAAGTGGTTAAATCAGAAAGTTTGAAAACAAGAGCTGGAAAAGGAACATGTAAACCTGCACAGTGTCACCATTTTAAAGTAAGCAATACTGCCCTAATAACATCATCTTTTTGCCAACTTTATATCCAGTATAAAACAGCTGACACAGGATTTAAACTAACTACTTCTAATTCAATTTAGCTAGCAGTATATTCAGTGGTGGATAACATAAACTGTTGGAAAGAGAGCTTGCCAAAGAGCTGTAGTATTTTTTCTCTGGCCATCACTTTGGTTGAAAATAGTATACTCAGGATTTTACATAATGTGATACTGCATACTAAAAAAAAAATTAAATTTAAGAGACTGAAGATGTATATGATATGTAATACATTGACTTAAACTTAGATAATTATGAGGCCTCAAAATGTAAGCATATATAAGTAATTAGATGTAAAGAGATTATATATATCCTTATAGCATATGTAGGAAATGAGCCTTGGTTCTAATCAGGCCTTCTACAATTTGGTTCTTGGCCTTAGTATGACTTAAACCTGTTGCCAAAGACCTGGAAGAAAACACCAGCACCTTCTGATGAGTGTTGCACTTTGAGAAACTTTGGAGAAAGAGATGATGAGGGCTGATCCGAATTAAGTACTAAAACAGTACAGCCAGTGGTTAATGGTGGAATAAGGAGATCATAAGTACTGTTTTATCTGCCCTTGGACCACAAACTTGGGAAAAGAGGAACAGCAGCTCTGAAAATGGGCTGGTTATCACACAGTGAGGAACACAATACATGACAGTGAAGCTAACAAGTCTCAGTCAGGCTCAATGTATAAAGACAGGAAAACTGAGCTGGCATTCACAGTCTCCCATTTTCCTGTGCTTGTGTCACTGAATACTATCTGACTGATGCATCCAGTTTGGATGCTCGAAGCACATAAAATGAAAGAGGGTTTATAAGAAAACGTATCCTACACAGAATGACGCAAGAACTTAAACCTTCAGTTATCAAAAGTGATTAACTGTTCAGGCTACATGGGCAGAGAGAAGACAGTAGATAACTGGAGTGGTTTTCATGCTAGCAAGAAAATCAGTGACACCAACTGCTACGAAATCGAAACTAGAGTTGCTCAGAGAATAAAAGAGTGAAAACTATCATTAACATCTACTGATGGATTTGAAGGACTCAGAGAAGTCCAACAGACTAAGAAAGAAGCCAGGCTGGAGGACCCCAACATGTCTCCTCACCTTATACTGTTATGAGTATCACTTAAACATGAAGAAGTTAGTAAAAGTCTTTTAAAAGGACAGTAAAGGGAATTTAATCACAGAAGTGAGAACTCCTAGGAGATACAGTATTTTTTTATGATTATTTATCAGTGAGAACAAAAAACATGTCAGGAAGAGAGACATAAGGCTTCAGTGAAGAGAATCAAGTAAAGAACAGAAAAATACTGGAATGAGGAAGTATCTCAGAACAAGTTTTAAACAAAAATTAGATAATCTGAAAATAAGAAAGAATCCAACAATGGATGGCCAGCATCCCAGAATCCTGAAAGACAAAGCAGATAGTATTAAAGCAAAACCATAGTGGCAAATATTTTTAACTCTTCACTGACACCAAGAGAGAAATCTGCTAAGGACCAGAAAGAGGTTAATGTCAGACAACTAATTAAGAAAACATATAGGGGGAAAAAATCTTCTTCAAATCCCTCAATTTTCTGATCAGGAAGTAATTAAGTTCTGTGAGTTAAAAACTAGCATAAATAAGCAGGGAACAGGACAATACTAGCAAACCTCATTAACCTGAATACAAAGGTTTAAAAAATTAAAAGGAGTAGTATGTTGAATATTGGAAAGTATTTTGAATGCACTCATCTTGCAAAGGCAGATACAATATACAAATACTAATGGTATCAACAAAGAATTAAAACAATTTGTAGATTTCCAGCAAAAACGAGTACATTAGGGAAAATGGAAGCTGGCTGCTTAAGAATGAGATGAAGAACAATATAGGAAAGAGAGCACTGAGCTTAATTTTCCTTACAATATTATTTCTGCCAGAATAGGCAGCAATATGAGTAACTGACCATCACTGAATGCAAAAGATGAATGATGCTGAATCAAAATAAATCTGAGAAAATAGAGAGGTAAGAAGAAAAACTAATATCCCATGTGTAAAATACAAAAACTATTGATAACTGGATTTAAGACAAATGGAACTTATTAGTATGAATGATTTCTCTGTCTCTCTCTCTCTCTCTCTCCAAAGTCACTGTACAAAACACAAACACATATACATTAAAAAACAAAACCAAAACCATACTATTTTTCTGTCATAGGATTCCCCGCTGCTGTATGTTGTAGCTAGTGTGGATGCGCATTCTTCCAGATACCATGGCTTCTTCCCACTCTCAGCTGTGCTGCTTATTGAAATAGTGTAGATGCTATTGGTGTAGCCATCACAGGAGCAGTGGTCTCGACTTCTTCCACCATTTCCAGATGCCCAAACAAAGACTGAACCTAAGCCTCTTCGTCCCTGTTTGGAAAGAGTACAAAAGGTTTGAATAATCATTCTTCTTTTCCCTCTCAACAGCTTAATAGCCAGCTCTTTTCTCCCAAAAAGATAACTCATGAGAAAAAGAAAATAAAAGAAAAAACTTCACTGAGAAGAATCTGAAATGAAAACAGGACTTAGCAGAGTTCAGAATCAGACATTAGAAAATGAGTGCTATGAACACAGCTCTAGAAACAAGTTTTATACAGTGTTTGTGTGTTAGTCTGCATCTATGCTACCTGAATATATCAAGAAAGAGCTGCTGAAAACTTAAATGAAGCATTAAAGTATCATACTGTGTTGCAAAAAGGAAAATAAATGCCATACTTGAAAAAAACATCTTCATAATGCATGATATTTTTCATTTATTAGGGTGTTCACAGCTTTTTCTTCTTGGGTTACCTGGAGCACTAAGTATTTTTTGGGGTAACATTATATACTGTGAACTACAGCACCATTTTTTCACAAATACTATAAATCAGAGTAATAGAACACCTGAGGTGGGAAGAGACCTCAGGTACCTAGTCCAAACCATCTAGTCCATTATGACTGCTAAATGTGCAACATAGTCTACAAACAGAAATGGACAGAAATAATTCTTACAAATCCAATCTAATGAAGTACTAAAACATTAGTTCAGCTTGTTATTTTAAATATATGACTAGTTGCAAAAGTTAATTAGGCATATAAATAACTTTAAATGAGGATTTAAAATAGGCAACCTCACCTTGACATTTTCTTGATATATAAAGCTATATAGTGTCCAAATAAAGTATCTCACACAGGTATTTATGTGAAAAGTGTAGGCTATCAGTAACATGTATTTATGACATATGGGAATTGAGAATTAGTGATATCTGGTTAATAGGTCTTTTCCTTATTTATATTCACACCTTTCATGCCAGTGAATGCCATTCAGATACATGGAACTGTATCATAAATTATCAGCACTCACTCATTTTTGCTTAAAGATTATCACCCTGCTTACAAGACACTCTAGTAAAGCATAATACATCTACAGTTTTGCTAACAGTCTCATTTATACCTCATACATGAACTTGCAACTCATCATGTTGCATCAGCTTGGCTTTTAGGTAGGCCCACCATGGTGGGCCCATGATAAAGTTGTAAGGCATAAACCACAACTTTCTGCGCAAATCAAAGATTCATTCAACCTAAATGCTCAAAGAGGTTTTGCTAGGGCATTTTCTGCTGAGCATAACTGAACTTACATTAATGTAAGACAAAAAACTGTCACACTTCACGGTCCAGGCTTGAGTTCTCAAACACATATGAATTTAATTTCATAGAACCACAGAATGACTTGGGTTGGAAGAGAACTTAAAGATCATCTAGTTCCAACTTCCCTGCCATGGACAAGGACACCTTTCACTACATCAGGTTGCTCAGAGTCCTATGCAACATGCCTTGAACATCTGCAAGGACGGGGACATCCACAACTTTACTGGGCAACCTGTTGCAGCACCTCTCACAGTAAAGAATTCTTTCTTAATACCTATTCTTTTTCAGACTGAAGCCATTCTGCCTTGTTCTGTCTCTACTAAAAAGTCCCTCTTCATCTTTCTTGTAGGCTCCCTTCAGCTACTGGGAGGCCATGATTCACACTGAAGCCTTCTCTGTCTCAGGCTGAACAAAACTATTTTTCTCACCTTTTCTTCATAGGAGATGTACTTTATCCCTCTAATCATCCTGGTGGCCTCCTCTGGACTTTCTCCACTAGGCTGATGTTCTTCCTGTTCTGGAGACCTCAGTGCTGGAAGCAGCACTCCAGGTGAGGCTTCACCAGAGTGGAGTAGAGGAGTAGAATCACCACCCTTGACCTGCTGGCCACACTGCTGTTGATGTAGCTCAGGATATGGTTGGATTTCTGGCTTGCAAGCACACGGTGTTGCCTCATGTTGAGCCGTATTTTAGAGGCCAAGACCTTTTTAGCAGGACTGCTTTTGATCTGTTCATCCCCTAGCCTGTAAAAATATGCTGCACCCTGACTCAGGTGCAGCACCTTACACTTGGTCTTATTAAACCTCATGGCATTCCCATTGGTCCATTTCTTCAAGCTTGCCCAGATCCCTCTGGATGGCACCCTACCCTTCAAGTGTGTCCTCATCTTGGTGGCATCTGTACATTTGCTGAATGTGCACTTGGACCTTTTTGTCTATGTCATTACAATAAAGACATTGAATAAGACTAGACCCAAAATATATGGCCCCCGCCAAGGGACACAACTTGTTATGGATGTCCATCATGACTCTGAGCCATCGATCACTATTCTTTGGATGTGACTGTCCAGCCACTTTCTTATCCATCTAACTGTCCACTCATCAAATCCATCTCTCTCCAATTTCAAGAGAAAGATGCTGTGAGGGACCATGTCAAAGGCTTTACAGAAATCTGAGTAATTGATATGTAACCCTTCCCCTGTTCACTGATGTAGTCAACCCACTATAGACGGCCACTATGTTGATCAGGCAGGACTTGCTCTTGGTGACACGATAATGGCTGTTGTGAATCACCTCCCTGACCTCCACGTTCCTTAACATATCTTCTAGGAGGATCTGTTCCATGATCTTCTCAGGCAAAAAGGTAGGCTGACAGTAGTCTTTTCTCAGTCTTCTCAAAGTCCTCTTTTCTACCCTTTCTAGGAAAGGGTACAATGTTTCCCTTTTTCCAGGGGCCTTTCACTTGACTGCCAGGGCTTGTCCCAAACACCATGAAGATAATTCATGAGTTTAATAAAAGTATACTACCTGGAGAGACTCTTCTCTCTGGCAAAACAAGTTAAATAGCAAATTCTCCTGGTTAGTATTTACATAATATTCTAAAATGCAAATTTTCATTAAGAATTTCAAGCAGCTAAAAGAATCCTAGGGTGCCAAGTCAAATGTACTATGAAATCCCCATTCTCCAGACAAAATCAGTCTGAATATTTCAATCTTTTTCATTTGCTTTAGTTAATCTTGACTACTGCACTCACAAAAAGATGTAAAATAGCAATACTTTTTCTGGCCGTTTTCTGTTGGTTTTTGGGGGGGATTAAGACAACCTTGTTGGAGTGTTACAGCTCTTCTTCCCTACATTATGAAATCTCACCAAATCAAACCTCCCTTTCCATTCGGGGTTCTTGTTCTGCCTGCTTTTTCCTGCTAGTAAGGTCCAATTTAGAGCCTCTTAAAGCCAGTGGGATGTGATTTGCAACTGCATGGGCCTGGAACTGGTTTATGAACCACTACTCTTTCATTCTATGAGCCGGTCATCTCCCTTTCACATTTTACTTTTTACATCCCCATTCTGAAAAAAAATGATGAGACAGACTAAAGGAAGGGTAAATGGAAAAATTATTTCTTCCATATTCCCCTATTTATTATACCATCACCTCTTGAAATTAGATCATGCTTCCCATTAGTATGCTATTACTAGTTTTCATGATCTGTGTCCTCAACAGAAATGGTAATTTTTGGCTTGCCCATCAATTCTTATACATTCCTGGTCCTGTCTAGTCCTACTACCTTAAAAAACAAATCTCTCCTACATACACTTTACTTAAAAAGTTAATATACACATATACATTTAGAATACCTAGAAAAAACCCATACACCATACCTTACAGCCACATTTCTATCTTTAGAATACGTCAAAATATTCCATCAAAACCCTTTTTTTAATGAATTTTCACAAGTAGTATCTGCTATTTGGAATTTTTTTCCCCTTTTTTTTTTGCATTTTTTTCTTCTTCATATGCATGTCTTGAAAGCAATATTAAGTAACTACGTTTGGCCAAATCAACGCCTCATAGGAAATTCAGAATAACCCACTAATACAACTAAGAGAGAAGAAATGAGAATTCAGGTAATCAAACACCTAATTCTACTTTTTTATAAAAAGAAAGGCTTTGTAAAAGAAGTTCTCAAAGATATTTATATAGAAAAATATCCTACCACTACAGTCCATCTGTCATGTTTCTGCTGTCACCATCAGCTGGTTCTGCATGCAAACAGCAATATAACATGATTGGTCCCATTCATGCAATGAAAACCTTTTCACTCCAAGATACATCACTGTACTTTGTCTAAATTTTGGAGAATTAACCCTTGAACTATTAGCTTATCTGCACAGAGAATGTGTCTCTATTTTACAGATGAATACTTATGCTCCTGTGCTAATAATGAACAGTGAGCTATAGAAAAAGATATGTGATACATTTTTGGCCACAAAATGTAGTCCTGATGAAAATGTGTCAATGGAGTCGGAAATTCTGCAATTCAGTATTTTAAACCAATAAATACTAATTTAGATTTTAATAGTAATGGCAGGGCTTTAAAAATAACAGCCATTTGCACCTGAATTTACCTTTTTGTGGTAAGTTTTTTTTTGGCAAACAAATTATAGCAAAACTGATGTCTCCTGCAAATATGTAAAGGATCACCATCTCTTTTACTGCAATAAAAAGGAAGTACCAAGTCAACTGACTAATGGAAAAGAGTATTTTTTAATACATACAAAGAAAGAATTCCCATTCCTCTAATGCATTGCAGTACTTCACATACAACAGCTTAGCAGAGTACAGAAACAGCATTTCCTTCAGACTAGATAATACGCTAAAGGTCTTGTTCCTAGAACCCACTTCGTCAAAGCAAACAGCAGCCTAAAAATAGTAATTTAAAAAACCCAACACCAAACTAATGTTAACCCTAGTGTTCAGGAGGTGTTGGGATCTGGTACTGGGTGATACGGTTTAGGGGTTACAATGGTAGGTGGACAGTTAGACTGGATGATCTTGAAGGTCTCTTCCAACCTTGATCATTCTGTGATTCCATGATTCTGTGAATCCAACTAAAGTCATTTGTCCTGTAAATAAATTCTGGTTTACATTTATTGCCTACTATTTGATTTCTTCTTTCTCCCTGTTTTCAAACACTCTGCTTTAGTTCAGTAGACCCAGTGATGCTTAGGAAAATACAACTATGTAGTAACGATATAACATAGTAGTAACTGTGCTAAACAAGTAAATAGAGCAACAGTACCAGCTGTCCTTCTGTATGTGAATGTCATTCCCAATTGGTCTCCTGTAAATACAGTTTAACAACATTTGGGCTTTATTACAAAGTTAAGATAAACACACATGCAAGGCACTAAACCTTTTACTGTTTAACTAAATCTGTCACCTGTCATTTGCTAGGTGCCCAAGGGTGTCACAGTGAAAAGTCAAGCTTGAGCTGCCAAGAAGCCATATACCATTTATTACTCAAAAGCAAAGGTGCATTTACAAACATTTACAAAATAGGTAGACATTGAGCAACACTAAGAGTTAGTGATCTACAGAGGACGCATAGACCAGAGTTGAATGGATGTACAGCAAAGTATGCTCAATAGTTGTCCCATGATGTTAAAAATTCATTGCCTCTCCCTTCAGGAACAGAGTTGTTTCTGCTCTTCCATGTGCAGTGATAGCTTGGAATTCCCTCTTATAAACTCTGCATAGTGTCCATAATTGTACTTGTGCTTGTCAATGCACTGATTACATCATTTTGAAATGTTCTTTTGTCTACTTTCTTAAACTGCATAAAAAATCAAGATAACAAAAAAAACCCCAACAAAAAACCCTTCAACAACAACAATCAAAAAACCCATCAACTGTTCTATTACACAACATTCACTGACAACTATGGCTTACTATTGACCTAGCTCCAGTTCAATTTTCTAGCACATTTTCTAGGCAAAGGCAGTATGCTCAACAGACAGCTGACCTTAAATGGAATGGACTCAGGTCTTTGACAAAGAGGCAGGAACTGCACTTGTAAAAGCATGACAGGAGAACCTTGGGACATTCTGGCTTTTTTTTCTGCTAGTGCTTCCTTCTCCTTGGTCAGCAAGTTGCAAGCAGGTAAGCAATATAAAAGTCCCTTTTTGTGGGTTTTTTTTTCAGTTCACCAGCGTGGATAGGTTAATTATGCCAAGAATCAGAGCCAGTATAAACATGTTCATAATGACATCTGCAGAATTTTCAATATTATTAAAAGATCATCTCCTGCTCCAAGTGCGTGTGCATGTGCAAACATATAAACATCTTTATGAGTGAATGCCTTAGTGGTACAGGTAGGAACCTTTACAAGATAGAGGTCTTCACACAGTCATCTAAAGACAACTAGCAGTGCCACATACTTTCAAGTTGCTTCCATCTAATAAAAATAGCTTCCATCTAGGAGATGTAGTTTGAGCCAGTGGAACAAGTTTTAATCACATTATTTCATAAAGCTTAGACCACATTCATTCACTGCTTTACAAGTCAAGCTGCATTAATCTACCCTGTGAATTATTTCCTGCCCAGGAATCAAACGCCCCAATAACTTTCCCTGACTATGGACAGAGTCACTCTTGACAGAAGTGATCAAATTTACAAAGGGATAAGGAAGCAAATGTGAAGGAGTAGGAAAGCAGAGGACAGATACACTGTCCTGGAGTAATTAGTTACAAGGGCTGCAGCCACAGAGAGGTAATTCGGCATCAATCTGCAGGAAATTTTACACCCATGAGCAGAAAACAAATAACGAAACTATAAAATGCAGGGAGAAAGAAGGGGATTCTATCCACACATAGAGCCTAAGCAACTAATATTCCTCTCAATACTGTTCTAAAATTACTTAATGTTACCAGGAGCAAAAACTATTGCCAGGGAGTGAAATTGATCCTGAAATGGAAGCTGGAAAAAGTAGCTCACAGTATGACCTCTTTTTTAAAAACTAATTCCTAAAGAGGAAATGTTCAAAACCGAATGTGCAGAAGAGAGGTCAGTATTCTTGAGACCAAAAAAACCTACTGTGCAAACATGATTTTGGATGCAGCATGATACAGTCGCTGTAGGGTAAGGCACCAAGGCTCATAGCATCCTGAAAAATTCAGATGTGAGAAATATCATCTTTCTTCCAGCTTCTACTGATTTCTGCACTCCCTGGGAGCACTCCCTGGAGACTGCTCCCTTGTGTAGACACAAAGCTGACAAGATGTTGTCTGTCAGCGTTCTGCTTTTGGCAAGCAGCAGCTCCTAGCTTTTACTGTAGTTCTACCAGTCCATTTAATCTCTAATTGGGAAATAAAAAGTAGTCTGGCATACCACCTTTAAAAGATTCTTCTGTAGATTACATAGCACTGAACTTGAAGGCAGAAATGTCTCCAAAACAGATAACGGGAAACTGAGAGTCCAAACCAGCAATTTGGAACTGCTACCAGAAGTGACCCAAACAGATTTTTTTTCCTTTTTTTTTTTTCTTTCTTTCTTTTTTTTTTTTTTTTTTTTTTTTTAAAACTTTCTTTTGGNTTTTAAACAGTCTCCTTGGATATTAGAAGAAAAAATTTATGAACAAAAGGAATTATTTTGAGGCCATTAATTCTGTTAAGGTATTCATGCTCTCAGAAGAAAACTCATATTTGTGTATCAATTAATTAGAAATGCACACCTATGGTATCTTTGAGGGAATGAGTAATAAGTCAAACACGTGTGTGTAAAAAAAGATGCAAGTCTGAGAGAATGTTCAAAAACAGAGGCCTGTGTTTTTATATTAGTAGTCATGTTTTTACTTTTAGGAAAACTAGAAAGTAAAGAAATATTTCCTATTGCTAGAACACAGCAATATATACATAATACATATACTATATATATATAGTATGTCTATATTTATATATATACATATATATATACACACAGCAGAAATATATGTATGTTATGTGTCTGTGTGTCTATATATACAATGCAAAAATATATCAGTACTCACAAAAAGCAGTGATGACTTCATATTGTTTAAAGGCAAGTGGTTGCCAAGAAAGGTAAGGGATTTTTGGCTACTTCTGAACCAGCTTTTTAATTGAGAAAATGAAACATAAAATAATTAATCATAGTAAAAGAAAAAGAAAAAAGAAAAATTTATTTTGTTAGCTCATAGGATATGATACCTTTGAAATACTGAAGCAGGAAAATATTTTAATGACAGTATAAAAATCCCCGTATTGAATAACCAAAAGCACCCATGCATTAATACAATAATTATGGGGCTATATCAGTGGAACAATTAAATATGCAGCTTTCATGTTGTGTATTTTTCCCTTTACTCTTCACTAGACAGCTTAAACAGCTCCAATATATTCCCCACAGAGATATAATTAGTGCTTGAAGTGCAACCTAAAGAACTGTCGGCTGAAACCTGAAATCTGAATATGTGAAATACTGGAATGAATTTCTCATTTACCTAAACAAAACAGAGCCAGCTCCAGAACTGGAGTCGGTTCTGGTTCTCCATAGTATCATTACTATTGTTACCAGGATAAAACAAGTTGTATATTGCAAACAAAACCTAGTAACACAGGAGCTTTTTCCAAAATTTCTGTTGTACAAAGAGTCTCTAGTTAATGATAAGTGAAATTGTCTCTGTATGCAATGACAAAGCAAAACAGGAAAGCCATCAGTGTGAGAACTGGATATGAGATGTATGTCACAAACAAACACCCATTTTACAGTGCGGGTTCAGGCAGTCCTCATTGCCTTTATACTATTATCTGATCAAACACTCCAGAAAGCAGCCCACAGTCACCAGATTGACACAGCTCTTGTTTCACTACTTATGTCAGACTCTTGCTTATGTAAAACTTCATGTTTAGAGATGTCTGTTGAACTTCTGGGGTTTAAAAAAAGGACCTCAAATTTTCTGCAAAGTTAGCTCTTTTCAGAAGATAAGCGGGAATGCATGACTGCTCCACTTCTAGATCTGCAGACAGAGGACTGCAGTAACAGCTTTGTGCAGTTCATCTCCCACAGCATTTATTTAAGAAGAAACAACATACTTGGGCTGTGTGAAAAATCATTGCTCTCACAGTTTTGTGCCTTAAACTTATGTTCAGTTCTTTGCACAGAAAACCCTTGACAACAAACTTCCAGCAATTTCCATTTCGAAAATCTATATTTTCCTATATGACACACAGAAATATGTAGATATTCCTTTTGTTCAAATATATGACCAGATATGCAATTTGTTGATACTAACAAACCAGATTAGTGTTTCAAAAGTGCACCCTCTGAAATCTATATACTTAAGTGCATGGAAAGAGACTAATTTGCTAACACTGCTTTTCAGTATTGGTGTTCCAAATGAAGATTTAACCCACAAAAAGAATGATGCAGAATTTTTTTATGTTCAATATATCACCTGTTTCAGGCTGAGCACCCAAAACCAGAGGAACTTTTGACAAGTCTGAAAACATTAATGCTCTTCTGGTTTGTTGCAACAAACATTTCCATGTATCTATGAGATGGAATGAGGAAACCAAACAGTTTGGTTCCCAGTATACTTTGTGACACTGTAAGAAAAATGGACATTTTGACATGTACTTTCCTGTCATTCTCATTGCAAATGTCACTGTCTTTTAGGATTTTTATGTTCCATTGAATGCAATATAAGAACATTTCTGATATATAATTTCTTTTTCTGCAACCTTTTGTACCATATGCTGACTATCTGAAAAGGCTCATGTTTCATAGAAAGCAAAGGAGAGCAATTTTAAGGTTAGCTTTGTTTACTTATTTCCAACACAAAATAAATACCATAGTATCAAAGGTAATCCAGGTGTCACTGAGCCTAAATACTTTTCACTGAAGGTAATAGCCTTAATTTTACTTTGAACATGGTAAGTTGCTACAAACAAAGGATTGCTACTATTAGCCTAATTATATGTTCAAGACTAGCACCTAACCTCATTTTCTCTGGGCAATTCCAGTTAGTAGAATGCTACATCATATCAAGTATAAATCGCATCTACAATGTCATATAAGGCATCCTGAGATACACTTTCAGTCAAATGCAAGGTATATACATGCAGGTGGACAAACTGTTGCAAAGTGTTGAAAGGGAGTTTAAGGTCATGGAAGATAATCAACTGTCAATGAGCTGCCCAAAAACAGTCTGCCTGTTGGATTGGTCAGCAGGGTCTACGTGAACATGTCTATGGCATAGGGAAGTATGCACAGAGAAAGCTATAACTTGCGTGCCCATTCTGGTAGCCACACTTGAAACAATAATGCCAGAAAACAGGAAGTGTTTTGGAAAGAACCAAAGAAATGAAGTGTGGTTTGGAAATTCTGATTAAAAGAAGGAAACTGAATATACAAAACATTGATGTTAAGTTTGTAGAACAGATTTTAAATGACAGTATGGAGCACCAGCATTAATGGAGAAAAAAGGTTAAAATGCAACACACTTTAGAATTTCAGATAAATCTGTTAAGTTTTTGTCTGGAAGCTTATTTTATGCAGAAGAATGTATTAGAATCAGTTTGTCTGGCTTCTGAAAAACATGATGAGCCCTACAAGAAATCAGCCATGAAACAAAAGACAGTGATCATTATTCCACAGGTGAAAGTAGAAATGATTGTACTGGAAATAAGCTGTTAGACAAATATGGCAGCCAAGGAAGTTGTAAGTAGAGTATTTCAAGGATGAAACAGGAAAACAAATTTAATAGGTGATTTTTGTGCTCAAGTGTATCCAGAGAAGGGCAATGAGGATGGTGAAGGGACTAGAGCATTAAGTCTTACAAGGAGTGGCTGAGGGAGATGGGGTTCTTTAGCCTGGAGAAGAGTCTGAAAGAAGACCTTATCGCTCTCTATAACTACCTGGAAGGAGGTTGTAGCCTGGTAGGGGTCAGTCTCTTCTCCCAGACAACCAGCAGTAGGACAAGAGGGCACACAGTCTTGAGCTGTGTCAACAGATGTTTAGGTTGGGCATTAGGAACAAGTTCTTTACAGAGGGACTGATTGGGCATTGAAATGGGCTGCCCAGGGAGGTGGTGGAGTCACCTTCCCTGCAGGTGTTTAAGAAGAGACTGGATGCGCCATGTCTAGTTGACAAGTTAAAGACTGTCTAGTGTTAAATCAAAGACTGGACTTGATGATCTCAGAGGTCTTTTCCAATACAGCTGATTCCGTGATTCTGTGATATTAAGAAAGAGCATCTTAGTGAATTATAGGTAATTACAATAACCTGCATTCAAGGAAATAAATTCAGTCTGGAAGACATGGAGAAACACTAATCTGATGAGCAAGGAGATGGACTGCCTAGTTTTTGAGTGATTAATGTGTGTGGCTTGGTTATTACATAAAATTGAAGTCGAAAGGAGACTCTGTCCCATAAATATTATCAGAAACAAAAAAAAAAAAAATGAAAAAAAAAAAAAAGGAGAAGAGGTATTTAACCTGAGGCACAATTTAGGCCCAGGAACAAATCAGCAGAAAACTGCACATGAGTAAACCTGGTTGCAACTTGGAGGAAAGTCTAAAATCAAAAGATCAGTGATGGCTGTGAAATGGTTTCCAAAAGAAATAGAGGGGTCAAAAAAATCCAATTTCTTCTAGAATATAAAATGCTGAATATATTTATAGGACATAATGCCTGTGATGGTAGAAAGCTGTACTGAATGATCTATGCGGTCATTTCCTACATTATGTCTCTATGTTTCAATTTAATTCATTCAAGAGATCACTTGGGCCAAAACAGTAAGAAATTAGGTGTGTAGTTTTCTGACATCATAAAATGCACTAAAAGTAGCAAAAGAGGCACTTTACAACAGAATGAAAAATAAGAAACCTAGGTGGTTAACAAGCTATAACTTGTTACATTTCCAATAGTTGTATTCCAATTGGTTTATTGTTATATTTCCGGTAGTGATGGTTTCTAGTGCCTGGCACAGACACGGACTTAAGACTTCAGTTAAGACTAGGTATTCCTGAAAGATGTACAGAAACCAGAAAATAACAGATGAATCAGGAAAACAGGGATATTAATGAATCAATAACTGGATGAAATTTTACTGATCGGCTTATGACAAAAGACAGGTCTAGATGAGAGATGTTAGAACTATATTTCAAGCCAACTGTGCTAAGTCTTGTGATATCACAAGCAGGAATTACAATGTCTTGTGACATCAGAAGAAATACAATGTTAAAACACGACAGAACTTCCACAAATTCAGTTATGTAACTGGCATCCACTTCTAGTACAGGGCCAACAAAGTTTAACTCAGTATGCTGAAGTAATAATAGCATCACATGTTCAGACTTTTTATCATAGATGCCACCAGGATACAGAATATATATGCAAACAATGTAACAGATAAATGCCAGGATCTAACACTTGTTACATCAGCATACTGAAGTCATGTCTTCTGAGACCATCCCCAAACACGGCACTAATTCTTTTGATTGATCTTCAACAAGTATGTTTTGTCAACTAACTAGAAACATGCATGAGGTCTTGTGCATGCAAAACTTATCTATATATGATATATGAGATATGCATATACAGAGATATGTGTTATTCAGTCTCAAACTACAGCTGCACAAGGTGAACAAACACAAAATACAGTTTGAAAAATCATGTCTAAACCTCTGTGCATCACTTTAAATGTATAAAAGAACAGCTATTTTGGAAAATATTTTGACACATTTGACTGGAAGGCTTCCTGCTGTAAGTTCTGTCTTTGATTTTTGTTATGTAATTATCTGGCAAAGTGAAACAGAGTAACTCCTCTTTATGTAGGCAATACATCCTACTCAGAATGATGCAGAGACGTGATGACAGGAAAAATAAATTTAATAGAAATACCTGTGGTACAACACAGGAAGAAAACCTTTGCCTGGACACTTGCAAATGATGAGTACTTTCTGCCACTTTTTTGAGCAGAAGCCTGTAGTAATAATAACAGTAATAACAAAATGTGAAATTATTTTTCTTTATTTTTCATTTTATTTCTCTCTCTTGCACGTGGGTCGGAGGCTTCCTTAGTGATTGTAAGAGAGCCTTTCTGCTCCCAGTACGCACTTTGAACACACTTTGCAGTCAAAGTTGGTGAAGCGAGAGAGATGAGAAGGGGCAGTCATGACAGGAGGGAAAGCACCAAGCTGAGTTCACACAAGAGGTTCAGCCACACAGCATCTGGTCATTAATGTCCATCAAGTATTTTGGCTTGTGTCCAGCTTACTAAACAGAATGGTGTCACGGCAATAAGATGCATGCCCCTGTGCCAAAAGTTTCCACGTAGTTTCTGTCCTCTCCAACCTCTTAGGTTATATTAAGGACAACCTGCCCTGTTGCTGATCTGTATTTCCTTTTGGGTACTACAGAACAAACAACATAAAGCATGCAGCTGGTGAGATGTTTGGAGAATTGAGATAATCAGCTCTTTGAAACCCTGAAATGTAAAACATCCACAGGGGTCACATATCCAGAAACTTGACTATAAGGTCTTTGCCAAACAGCAGTAAGAGAACAAGTCTGAGTATCTGAAACACATTCCTTTCCAAGTGATGTTGCCACTGATCCTAGAAAAACAGGCTTATTTGTATGAATACAGCCTGAATGCTGCCCAACCATGAATCAGCAAGCCTTAGTCCCACAAGTCATATAGCATTGTACTTACAGACAGTGAGATACAGACAGGCATCTTAAAATCTACTGGTGCTTAGATTTCATCTTTCTGAATCAAGGAAAGGCTTTTTTGTTCTCCCTTCTGTCCCTGACTCAGCACAGTCCTATCACATGATTGGACCATAATCATGTTTTGGAATGCTAAACCTGTTTGTTCTCAAATACAGGGTAAAAATGTGACATTGAATATCTTACCTTTGGATAGACCACCCTTTATCCATTTTTTTTCAGGCAAGTTCTGTGCAATTATAATGGATTTTTTCTTGAGATTATTAGATCTACCTACAACTTCTAATATTGAAAACTCAAGTCTCTAGAATTTTCTACCTTTATGGCTACACTATTTTCAAGAAAAGGGTCAACTGAAAGGGTGATATAGCAGGAGTTCTGTATTTGCACAGAAATTGTTTGATCGTGAATTCTCTAAGATTTTTCTTTGAACTCAAGTATGCAAAATACCCTTAGAAATGACAGAAAATCATGGTACTTTGGACAGGTTTAAAAATTGATTTCCTCTTTCTTTACTGCGATCCTGGGAAGAATTTTTAAAGCATATTTAACTTAGGGGTTAGGTTGTAATTCCATATACTTATTTGTTCTTCAGTAGCTTTTCTTTGAAAAGATTTGCCTAGTTCAATTAAAGGCATATAGTCTCTCTGTAACTCTAAACTGTGAAGTCATCTTTGTTATTTTCTGCAGGATTTGAAAAAAGCAATCATAATAACCCAACATATTTCAAAATAAGACTAGTCGTAAAACATCCTGACTGAGCTGTTAATTGGAATAATATGTGTTTAAGATAAATCAGACATTTTTTCATGGATCCCAGTCTCTCAGCAAACTCAACAAACACCAGTGGCTCTTGCAGCCATTTCATTCTTACTTAATGACTATAATAAAAGTAATAACACAGTTTAATAAAGGTTATTATTCACTTCCTTTGATTTTCCTAATTAAACCAGCTGGCCATAATTTACTTTTCAAATGCTTTTAAAAATTCTTGAAATTTCACTTCGCTGTTCCATTTCAAAAAATATAATATACAATTGTAAGTGCATACTCACAATAAATTAAGAATATTTATTTTAAACCTTGCTGCAGACTACAAAGGTTTTGCCAAAATTTTCTATAACAACATTAATTTACACCATAGATACTATCCTAGATATTCTGTATATTCAGTTCAATATTTCTGAAAAAGGGCAGTCAAGACCTGTACACAACATAATAAGCATTGTTGTCTGTCTATTATTATTGTACAATTATTGTGATTCCTAGGGAACCCTATGTTTGGCTGAGTATCTAGTCACAACCTTGAACAACAATCTCATTTCAGGAATATTTTGTCAAAACCAAAATTCATCTTTTCTTCTTCCATAAAAGAAAATTCATCTCTTCTTCTTGCATTTGCCACATCTTTTAAAATGATTCAGCTTATGACAGTGTAAGGCAATATAGAAAAAGTACCTTTACCTGAACCATAGAAAGGTGTGTTTTATTAAAAAGAATGAGAACAGGTTCATCTTGAAGTATTTCTATTAGGGAAGATGGTAATTGTGACATCTACATTGTACTTTAACAAATGAAAACTAGAGATTAACCTTAAATGCTTTGTATTTAGTATCAGTGTATTTTTATGTATGTTTCAAAAATAACTCCTATTTCCTGAGTAGAAACAAAAAAACTTTCATAGTCAGAGCCAGACAAAATATTCAACTATACGGAAATATGTAGATCTATTCAATTCTTCATGCATAACAACATGCAGAACAAGCTGATGAAATGAAATAGAAATTAAATTGTTAAAATAATAATTTGACTTGCATTAAATATGACTTCTACTACTTATCAAAAAAATATACCAACCATTTTCTGCATTTTTATCACAAAAAGACCACGTCAGAATTTTAAAATTAAATACTATGTTTCCACTATAGACTGGTATTTATTTACATATAGAACAATGTGCTGTTAAAATGAAATTCATATGGGTTCCACAGGGTATCTTCTCTTATTACCTCTATAATAATAACAATGGAGCAATAATGTTTGTAGGCAAGATTCATGTTCTTGGCAATTTATTCCGCATTCTTGATTTCTATCATATTTTTTCCCAGTTTGAGATTTTTGAGATTTCAATGAGGGAATGGCTGAGTCCTTCTGGTACATAAATTCAAGCTGAACTTTTCGCAGTTCTCTTCCTTACATGAAACACAACATTTAAACTAACATCTATCTATCTACCTACCTACCTACCTACCTATCTATCTATCTATCTATCTATCTATCTATCTATCTATCTATCTATCTATCTATCTATCTATCTATCTCTTTAAACTCAAAACTTCTTTAGAGCAAGTTCCCCTGCATTCTGCAGTTCCATTAGTGCCCCTTTAATCACAGTATTGTAAGTGCTCTGAAACCAGACAAAAATGCTAAAAGAAACGTGGTTGTAGATATACACTGTAGCCCCCAAATCCCTATTAAAATATCAAACTTACCTTAAGAAATCAAGCAAAAAGAGAGAGAGAGGGAGGGAAAGAGGAAGGCAGGCAGGCAGATAGGAAGGCAGGCAGACAGGCAGGCAGGCAGACAGGCAGGCAGGCAGGCAGGCAGGAAGGCAGGCAGGCAGGCAGGCAGGCAGGCAGGCAGGCAGGCAGGCAGGCAGGCAGGCAGGAAGGAAGGACGATCAAGGGTTTTGCTTTAAAATTTCTTTCCAACTCAGATTTGATGAGCTGCCATTGCTGCGCAAAGTAGCATTTCTCAGTCATCTTATTTCCTACAGAATTACACCCCTACCTCAGAGCAGTTTTAAAGGACACTGTGGATGATTTATACGAGTTGTAAATGAACAGAGCTGATATTTTAGAAAGGACTGTCCACTAGACAACTATCAAAGGGAAATGCATTTTTAGTTTTATGAAAAGTAAGGTTTTTTGTTTCCTTCAGAATCCTTTCCTTGTCTGCATGGTGTGCATTTGCACATATTGGTGTTCTGGTTTAAATTTTCTTGCTGTATTTTTACAGGAAGTTGTGAGCAAAGGGACAGAGGTGTGGGCAGAGTTAGGAAGTGTGGCAGGGCTGGCCATGACTGAGAGTGGGGCTGGTGTGGGGGAGAGTGAGCTTGGCACATCACAGCCAGAGCCACCTAAGGTCTGCTTACTGTGGGACTGTCTGTTAGGGCTGGAGGAGAAGGGGAATTCCCTGAAATGAAATATCGTGGGAACTGGGAGAGAATAAAAGAGGCTAGCAGTTCTGGTTTCGCTCTCTTGCTTCCTGGGTATGGATGTGCTAGGCTGCTCTAACAAGCCTTTCCTCACCCTCCATCCTCAGCCTCCCAGACACAGCCGCTACAGCTGCTGTGCCCAGATCACCTCTGCCACTGCTGGTGCCAGCACAGCAGCTACCTCCCACAAGCCATTGTCTTGTTTTTTGGGTTTTACCTTCTGGATGTGGCGGTAGCCGCACCAAAGATAGTCTGATTTTTACTTTCTGTAAAGGAAGAGTGATCTTTGGGTGATACTACTCTTCATTGCATTGTTGTTATTGATCTATTTTGTTCTCCATTTTTAGTAAAAACTGTTATTCATTTTTTCTATACTTTGCTTATAATTTCAAAATTTACAATAATTTAGAGGGAGGAGTTTCTATTTCCATTGGAAGTCCCACCTCCTAGCATACACTGTCTTAAACTAAGACAATTGGGCACAAGTATCCTTACACATATACATGAGAGCAGATCCAGGAGATGCACTTTGATATCAACCTACCATTCTGATGCCGTTCTCAAAGGCCTGACGTGCTAGAGAAGCAGGTCCATCCACAGTCTTACCGTCGTCATCAGGCCCCCAGCTGGCACTGTAAATGTGGATGTGCTGGGGATTAAGACTTAGAGACTTTGCTTCTACCATATCTGTCACATCTCCATCCAGCATCCGTACACCTTCAGAACGAAAGATACAATGAACAGGCCTGATGAACTCAGAATGTTTCTTTTTTTTTTCCCCCCTGGAGAAAATTGTTATGTATAACATTGGACTGAAAGGTTATAGGGTCTTCGACTGTTTTTAGAGAAAAAAGGCAAAAAGTCTGCTTGGAAATGTATTCTTCCAATGGAAAAAAGTCTCTAGATGAAAAAAAATACAAAAAGGTAGGAATATCTTGGTCCTTCTTTAAGTTTTAAAAATTATCTACCTGTCATTTTTCCATGATACAGCCTTCAAACTTCAACAGTAAATTTTTAGGCTAAAGAAAATTTAAAAAATACTTGAACCTTGAAATGTTTGCATGTGCCAGTTAAAGATAACAAATTATTGTTTTTCTCCTTCTATACTGCGGTGAAACTGCAGCATCTATTTTGAGTCATTCACATGTTAAGAGACATAATAAAAGGATCTCTACTGACAAATATCCTTGGGATTCATTGTATGAGGCCACAAAGAAGAAACTTGGGAGAACTCTTATGTGTACAGAATGACTAACACACACTGTAGCAAGGCAATTACAGGAAGTCATGAACAAATACGTAACATTATTCAACCTCAAATTACAATATTGTGAACATCATTCTCTTGCAGAAGAAACTTTCGTAAGTTATAATCTGAAATTCTTGTGTAAAAAGAATCCATTCATCTGGATTTAGATAAGTCAATGTGCCAGCATTTGTAAAGTGAAAGGCCTCAAGATGTTTCAAGATTACCAGATTGACTAAAGTAGACTAAAATCTGAAAAGTGAGAAAATCTGGAAGTTGTCCTATTGACTAACTGTAAGACTTTGACTGAGGTTAAATTTGACTGAGAAAACCACCAATGTCAGTTTTAACCTAAACAAGAAAAAGGATCTACATATAGCTAGTGCGGCTTGTGATCAAAAACAGACTAAGTATTAAATAAAAATTTAATATAACTGTATGATATATATGTGTGATAATACAGAGGAATGTTTACTTCCACAATTAACAAGTCAGATACTCTTTCCCCCTTAAAAGGTCACTACTATTTTTAAGCAAAATTCACATATTTTTAAATAGCGACACATTTTGTTCTGCTTATGAGCTCAGATTAAAGGTTAGGAGCTCAGATTACTAAGACTTTTAACTTCCAATTAACAAAAGGCATAGAGAGTGCATTGTTGAAATAGGACTTACTTTTTCCTTACTCTATTTGACTAAAAAATCAAAAGTGAACGTATTTCTCAGTTCACAGAAAAGCTGTCCACTTTTTCTGAGAACAAACTTTTACAAACTGTGATCTCACTATGAACTTTATAAAAAAGAGTCATTAAACTAACTCTGGGATTCTAGGGTTTTATCATTCTAACTCAGCATAACCTCATAAAATTAAGGATGGGTGGAAGTTATGTTCTCAATTTCTTTAAAGCACATTAAGTCATCTCTAGTTCTAAATCAAGACTAAAGGTACACTTGTTTTGAAAGAAGGAAAATACAGATTTCCTTTATGGTGGTGTAACTGTATGACAAGTCTAAATATTATATTCCACTGGTGAACAATAACTCCAAATTCTGCTGCTTGCACCTAAATTATTTCACACCAGGTATTTTTTGCTAACGGTGAAGCAGCCTACTTCAAAGCAACACGGACAAGGCTGTGATTTAAATGTTGTTCTCTCTGGCCAACAGTGGGCTGCTACGTTTCAAAGCCATTGGCTGAGATGAACTGTGGGAGGTTCAATAAGGCGAAGTGCTGCACCTTGCCCTTCCACCACAACAACCCCAAGCAGCGCTACAGGCTGGAAGAAGAGCAGCTGGAAAGTGGCCCAAGGAAAAGGACCTGGGTGTGCTGGCTGAACATGAGCCAGCAGTGTGGCCAGGTGGCCAAAAAGGCAAAACGGCATGAATCAAGAATAGTGTGACTAGAAACAGTAGGAAGTGATAGTCCCTCTGTACTGGGCACTGGTGAGGCTGCACCTCAAGTCCTTTGTCCAGTTCTGGGCCCTTCACTTCAAGAAAGACATTGAAGTGCTGAAGTGAGTCCAGAGGTGGACAACAGACCTGGTGATGTGTCTAGAGAGTAAACTATATGAGGAATGACTGAGGGAGCTGGGAGTGTTTAGCCTGGATAAAAGGAGGCTCAAGGGAGACCTTATCACTCTCTACTATTGACTGAAAGGAGGTGCGTGTTGACCTCTCCTACTGGGCAACTAGCGGCAGGATGAGAGGACATAGTCTCAAAGTGCACCAGAAACAAATGGATGCGGCACTTAGTGTTGTGGTGTAGTTGACAAGGTGGTGATCAGTCAAAGCTTGGACTTGATGATCTTAAGAGGTCTTTTCCAGCCTAAATGACTCTGTGATTCTATTGAAAGGTGGCTTTGAACAACAGACATCTCACTGGCTATTTACAATGACAATATTGTCCTCCCTACCTCCCTCCCTCCTCTCCCTCCCCTCCCCACCCCTTCCACAACCGTTCTCCTCAAATGTCTGCAGTAGTTAATGCTGCTGATCACAAAACCTACAAACTGCATTTGCCATGTGGTGATAGGGGGCAACAAAACCCATCCAGAAGGCAACTGAAAGACTGCGTTTGCATACTGTTCTGCCTAAGACTTCAGAGCCTTGCAAACTTCTCCCAACATTTGCAGTAACTGTCAGACTGTAAGTGGCATTTAACTCAGAACAAAATTTCAATGAATCACATTAAAAACTGAGCTGAAAGCAAGTTTTCTTATAAATGCTTGTTTTTAATCAGCATGTTTTAAAGAAACAGCTGAACTAATCCTCCTCAACTGAAGACAATATACAACTCTTGTGCCATAATTCAGTGTAACTGTTTTCCCATCAGAATTCAAGCACAGCCAAGTAACTAAGCACCCAAATCTCCAGAGATGCTGTGCAATTTCAACAATCAGTTTGCAACAATAAAAGCAGATAAACCAATCCTTCCTAGAAAAAGTCTCGCAAACTCTGTATGTCGTAATTCATTTTGTGTGATTACTGCAGAGACTAACAAGGGACTGTAGCTTAGCTAAGCAGAATCTTGCATAATTTTTTAAAGAAAATTGTCAAAATCTGCAAAAAACTGAAGGCCCAGATTGCAATTTTACTCAATTTTTTTCCTGCAGATTACATCCCCACTTACAACACTATAAAAGAAAGCTCAGACTTATTAAGGATCTCAGTTTTGACCTATTTGTTGTCAGAGGACCTCAAATGCTTGGCAATGAGACAAGCAGTACAAATACATATAGGAAAAAAAGTGAGTATTACTGATTAGTATCTTGTTAACAACTTCCCATCACAAAGATCATTAATTGGATTTGTTCAGCTTCCACTATTTGATATAATATTGATGGGATAGATTTTTTCCCCTCTTTTGCTTTATCTTTTAGTATGCTTTATGTGTTTAGAGATGCTTTTTGGTTTGAAGTTAAAAATACTTATCTTGTTGGAGCAAATTCAACATCACTGTCAGCAGCTGCTCCTTTATATAAGGAGACTGTAATTGCTTTACCTGAAATCTAGTTTCTTCTCCAAGAAAACCCAAGTGGGGGTCTTTAAATTCCTATGAAACAAACAAGCTGAATACCAGTTCAGCATGATATGAGTCAATATTTTTACACTCTATCTGGCCTGTGGAGAAAGAACACAACTGCATATTCACATACGTAGCTTATGGCTTTTCTGAGGGAAAGGAGCAAGGCATGCCAAGTAGAGGTCAGCAAAACTCTTAAATATATTCACCTAGTGGAAGAGGAAGCTTCTTAACCTTCCTTTCCTAGAATTTCCTCTTGCCTCTGATTTTCTGCAGATTATCTGATGAGCCTCCTGAAGTCTTATTTTCAAGTACAGATGCTTTTAAAAGGTGGTAACTCGAGTGAGTTTTACACAGTTACTAATTTCCAGCTTTCTTTTAAACAAAAATAATTAAAAGGCACACATATACAGTCTTTACTGTTCATATTACCTGCATTCATACTATATCCACCTGAATCAGGTTTTACACTGAATTTAGAAAAGGCCATGAGTCAGCAAACGTTCCTGGAGGGTATTTACTATTACTGGACATTCTTACTGCTTAATAAATAATAGCCTATTAAGATGTCACTGTTACTCATGGAGAACTTTTCAAGGCCATGCCCAAGATGTTGGTTGTGTGACTATTCCACTCATAAATTAAACTTCTCCAGAAGACATCTCTTACCTCTGTCAGTGCACTAATTCTCTTCTGACTCTGGTCTGACAACTCAACAAGACTGATTTCACAGCTGGCGGTACACAGCTAAATGCCATGTCCACATGAGACAACCTGTTTGTCTGTCAAAAACTCACTTGACCAGTTATGATTTTTTAAACCACTCTGTCAGGATAGTTTTGTACAGGCAGGCTCTCCACCTGAGGGGAATTTTTTTTTTCTGTGTCACTCTAACCTTATCATGGATCAGGTATTGTCTGTCTTCTTGAAGCCAGCAGAAAAATAGAAATCTGATGAAGCTGTGTGCTTTGGCTAATTTGAAATGCAGCTATACTTACATTTGATTTGAATCAAACTTGTACTGCTCTAGTAGAGAACAGGCACAGTATTATTAATTGTGGAAACATGGTCTCAACTCTGCCTGCTCATATTTTTTAACTGTTCTCTGATGTATATATAGGTAAATATGTTTTTGTTTTCACAGATGGGCTCTAGTGTAGGCTCTATTTCAAAAACTGACCATTAATGAATTTGACCTACAGGTCTTTCTACTGAAAGCCTACTGGCTTCATCATCAATCTCATGACTTCATCAAAAGTTCAGGATAAAACTTCACTTTAAGTGTTACAACTGTCACAGACAGGCTACATCATAGGAGACATGTAGATGACATCTCGATAATGATCATCACAAATTAAACTGAAGATCTTAATTGAGCAGGCAATGATAAAGAAATCACACAAACCACTTGGCTGAATGAACAGAAATGTGTGATTGAATATTGTTTTTCATGCAATAATCTGATCACATGGAGGGATCAAAAGAAGATTCTCTCCAACCACAGCCAAACAACATAATAATGCATATGTTTTGACAGTGTTTTGTTTGGAAACAATATACAAGGCAATATTCCTGATGGGTACATTTGCTTATGGTTTGTCAAAGTTTATCACTTAGAGCCTTGAATCTGTGAGCAAACACAAATGTCCTAATTCTGGTGTTTGTGTTTCCATTAAAAGTCTCACTTTCTATTTCTTGGTGTATACTGAGAAGATCTCTCTCTCTGGAAAGAGATCACCGCTAAAGGGCCACCACACACAAACTCCTTCAATACTGGTATTGAACAACCACCCTACAACTGAGCTTTACTTGCTAACACAGCTAGTTTTGTTATCCATACAAATCTTTTTCTCTTGTTGAGAAAGGTCTGAATGTACCATTTAGCACAAATGACTCTTAGGTTACTCTTTTTTCTTTGGTGGAATATTGTTTCACATACCTCCAATCTTGGCATTAAAGGCAATTCCTACTGTGCAGTGTGAGTTGTTTGCTGTGGCTGCCACTTCTCCAGCACAACGGGTTCCATGCCTGTAGTTAGATAAACATTTTTCCATTTAAGCACAAACCATTGGAATTAGAAGCTTTGACTTTGCTTATCCTCAGGTTCTAAACACACAACTATTCACAATGTCTTGCACTGTTTAATCCCGCATAATAATTTATACCAATCTTACAATACTCCTCTGAACATATTTTAACATCACTATCACAGTCACATAAAATTCTTCATGCCTACTGGAAACATATAGTTTGCAATAAAGACATACAGTAATGTTACATAATCCACAGCAACAGAAAGGAGTCTTAGATACCAGTTCTCAATTTTGAACCAAACCTTACATTTAGACAAATTATTTGTCCAGCAAACCACTCATATTGCTAGCATGTATATCTCCACCCAACCTCCAGCAGGCACACTCTTCCACGAGGAAGATGAGACTGCACCAATGACCACACTGTTGTTCAGAGGTGAATCTAAGACTGGCTATATGCCACATATGCTCAACACTTCTCTACAGGCATGTCTTGATCCCACCTTGCTTGGGCCAACCCTGCAAGACTGCTGCCTTTCTTGGAGCAGAAAAACTCTCTGAAGCATCCTTCACATCAGAGGTGTACTCTGTGCCTGGCAACAGAGCTGGACTGCAAGTGTAAAATCTCAAGAAGCTGCTGAATTAAAACACAAAACCTCCAGTGTTTGCTTAGTCCCTTCCCCACTGTGCAAAGCCACAGTGGGATGCCTTGCCTACCCGTGATCCATGCTCTCTACCAGGTGACATTGGTCATCCATATGGTCCCCATGGCAGGAAAACTGTCCCTTTCTGTGATTTTTGCGGCAACATGGATTTCACAGTGTCTTCTACCAGTAAGTCATGACCCCATCCTTGTGCAGTTAAGCAGCTCCATTGCAGACATGCGACAAAAGCAAGAAGGAGCAGGTAGAGAATTTTATACAGGTGCTGCAGAGAGGAGATAGAGTTTCAGACCAGATAAGAAAAGAGATGGGGAGTTCATGAGACAAAGATAATATAAGGCTTGAGTATTCACAAAGAAAGAAGTTTAAAAAGTCAAAGAAAAAAATTAAATAACAACATAGCAAGCACTTTAGAGGAGGCTAACTGGGGTCACCGTGTACACAGAGATACTTCTGCTGGTGCTGGTTGATGGACTGCTTATACACACATTTATAGAACACAGGTGTTTTTGAATTGAGTTGATGCTCATATCACAGCCAAGAGCCATTGTTGCTTTCCCTTAGCACAGCTTGTTTGGGGTAGCGTCACTCCATTTTCCATTATTATTATGGCAACTTTTCCCTGATACTCTTTTGAGACACTTAAAGACAGGAAACACTAAGGTAACTTTCTTGGAATTGAATAATGTAAAACAAGAACAACAACAAATAGGACTAGGGAAAAAAGAAAGGAAACAAAAAAATAAGGAATGCTAAACTGATAGAATTTCAAAGATCATTTGGTTTATCAGACAAGTAAGACATATATAATCTATGAGAAAAGTGTAGTTTTCATTCAAAACATCAAATCAACAAGTTGGATGCTGATAAATCCTAAAGCTGGATCAAGGTTTCATAATTATACGTCTTTCCTATTAAACTGCCACAATTCACCAATGGGTTGCCAAACTTGGTCAGAGAATTTTTCAAGACAAAATGTGAAGTTTATTTTTTATATGAAAACTAATTTTAAAGCCTAATTCTTCCTCATTTGAAGAAAGCCTATTTGGCTTTAATTGATAAATCAACACCTCATCCACTGAATTACTTTGAAAAGCCTGAAGTAAATAATTCAAAAACCACAGATGAAAACAAGTTCTAAAAAGATCCTTCTTCATTTTCAAGTATTTTTAAATAGTCTTCTAGAACTGTGTTTGAAGTATAGTCTTTTAAAAATATATTAATATTTAAAAGAAAATGTCTGTCAAGAATTATTTACAATTATTTCCCAAATAACCCTTCTTCTCATTATGATTTTTGTTAGGTGTCACATATAAGTTTTGAGGCGTTATCACTCAAACACCAAAGCACCTATGACTATACTCTAGAAATGTAGAAATGCCTGAACACATCAGCCTCAGTGAAGATAATTTATTAATAAATTGTTGCCTGCCTGAAAGGCATGTGGCCAAGCTGCAGCTTCCCAGAGGGAGACTGTTTTGACAAGAAATCCCTCATGGTTACCAAGTTTGGGAAGCAGTGATGGGAGGAAATTTTCAGTAGAGAAAGTGGACACCTGGAGGAGGGAGAGTGCCTGAAGAAAAATAGAAGAAACAGCTCAAATTTCTCCTTTGTTCCAAGTGGAGTATACAGATATCTGCTACTTTCAGTAGCCGTATCCAATGAGCCCTGTCAAAAGAGTTAGATTTCTGTATCATCAAACATGTCAGCCAGGCCAGGGCCAAGTATTGTGTGCAATATAAGGTCTACTAACATCCAATGGGATGCACCTTACTCAGAGAGGAAAAGAAGTTTTTGCATAGGAGCTAGCAGGGCTGACTGATAGAGCTTTAAACCAGATTGGAAGGGAGAAAGGGACAAAACCAAGCATGTCAATGATAATGGGTTGGAATGTGAAAATTTGAAGGACTGAGTGCTATTGAGATCCTTCAGCCTGCTTCCCAGTATGTTGGCTACACTGAACTGCACTTCAAATGTTCCTAGCACTAAGGCATGCAGCATGAGAAACAAGTAAGATGAGATAGAAGCTTTAACCCAGTCCCTGAGATATGACATCACCAGGATAAGGAAAACTTGGTGGGATGAGTTCTGTGATTGGAGTGCCATGGTGGATGGTTACAGGCTTCACAGGAGGGATAAGGCACCACAGGCAACACAGGGGGTGGCAGTATATATAATGGAGGGGCTAGAACGTATGGCACCTGCAGGCAGAAATGGCACAGTTGAGAGCCTCTGCATAAGGATTAAGGGACAAATAAAGTTGATGTCATCATGGAGGTCTACTGTAGGCCACCAGCCAGGAGAATGACAGTGATAAATTATTTTTTAAGGAACTAAGGGACATCTCTAAATTAGCCACTCCTGTTCTTATGGGAGACTTCATTTTGCCAGATGTTAACTGGGAATAACACATAAATGATACAAACAGGTCCAGAAGATTCCTAAAATACCTTGATGATAATTTCATGATACGCGTATTAAGAGAGACGACTAGAAAAGGTGACTTTCTTGATTTATTGAGTTGATTTGATTTGATTTAACAAAGAAGAGGGCCTCATGGGTAAAGTGCCAATAGGTGGCTGTTTTGTCCACAGAGGCCATGCATCAATCTCTGGTAACAGGGGAAGTGTCAGCAAAACTTCAACCCCAGATATGAGAAGAGCACACTTCAGGTTGCTCAGGGAACTAGTTAGTAAGGTTCCTTGGGAAAAGAGTTTTGAAGGTGCTGGTGTCCAACAGCGCTGGTCACCTTTTATGTATCACTTCATAAAAGAACTGGAGCAGGCAATTGCAAAATGTCAGAAGTCACGCAGACAAAGCAGAAGGTTTGCTTGACTAAGCATAGATCTTCTTCCAGAGATTAAGCAAAAAAAAAGGAAGTGTATGGCCAGTGAAACAAGGTCAAGTGACACTGGAGTAATAGAGAGATGCCTCTTGTTGCTCTGGAGAGAAGATCCATCTTTTTTTTTAATATGTCAATAGCAAAAGCAGTGCAGAAATAACACTGGCCCATTACACTATAAGGAAAGTCTTATAAACAAGGATCTAGACAGGGCAAAGATGTTTAATGTTTTCTTTGTTTCAGTCTTCAACATTGTTGATGCATTGTCACTTGATTTCTACATTTATAATGGAAATAATAAAGGTAAAAGTTGTTTTACTAATTTCAAAGTTAATTTGTATAAAATTGTACTTCTTAAAATCTCATCTTCCCACAGTATGAATTAATAATATATGATACTCAATTTGTTCTAATAAGTTATCATTTATGGGTCCTTTAAGTAATAATTTGCCATGCTTTAACAAAGGTACTCCCCAGTTCAGTGCCCTCAATGAGGCTCTCCAAAATGCACTAATGCTCTTCCTTACTCCCTGATTTTTCCCCTTCCCCTGCCTGCTGTGGCAGGATGGAGAGAAAAATTGGAGGTGCAAAAGACAAAGATCACAGGTTGAGATAAAATCAATTTACTGGAAACAGCAATGAGATTGATGCCTTAAGGGGTATGCAATATATTTTTGCGATTCACTTTAGCTAGGTAGATTGAAAACTAAGGGCCCATAGAGGCCTGTGTTCAGATGCTAGTATTCCTCTGTATAGATAAAAGGGTAGCAAGACAAAACGTCAGTCTAGGCCTTCTA
>VXBA01004194.1:218942-283975 GCA_013399895.1 Serilophus lunatus
GTGTGGCTGGAGGATGCCCAGGCAGAGAGGGACTTGGGGGTGCTGGTTGATAGGAAGCTGAATATGAGTCAGCAGTGTGCCCAGGTGGCCAAGAAGGTCAATGACATCCTGGTTGGCATCAAGAATAGTGTTGTCAGTAGGACCAGGGAAGTTATCCTTCCCTTGTACTTGGCACTGGTTAGGCCACAGCTCGAGTACTGTGTCCAGTTCTGGGCCCCTCAGTTTAAGGAAGATATCGAGCTGCTGAAATGTGACCAGAGAAGGGCAACGAAGATGGTGAAGGGGCTGGAGGACAAGCCCCATGAGGAACGGCTGAGGGAGCTGGGAGTGTTCAGCCTGGAGAAGAGGAGGCTCAGGGGTGACCTTATTGCTGTCTGTAACTACCTGAAAGGAGGGTGTAGTCAGGCGGGGGTCGGTCTCTTCTCTCCAGCTCCTAGTAACAGGACGAGAGGACACAGTCTTAGGCTGCATCAGGGAAGATTTAGGTTGGATATCAGGAGAAATTTTTTCACAGTGAGAGTGATTTCCCACTGGCATGGGCTTCCCAGGGAGGTGGTGGAGTCACCATCCCTGGATGTGTTTAAGGATAGGTTGGATGACGAACTTAGTAACACAGTTTAGATGGTTTAGATGGTTCAGATGTTAGACTGGAGTTGGATAGGTTGTTAATCTAGGTAAAGGTTGAACTTGATGATCTCTACGGTCTTTTCCAACCTTGTCAATTCTGTGTGTGTGTATTCTCCTTTCAAATATTTTGTCACTTTAACAGGGTCCTTTAGTTGTTTAGGAGTGAACTTCCAAACCATCGGAGCAGAGAACCTTCCCTCAGACTGGCCCATTTTCTCCCACATTCCATGACATTCATGACTATCCTCTCAGTGCAGATCTCCAAATGACCTTCCCATAAATCTCTTTTTTGACTCTAAACATGCTGGGCACTGACGAGACCTGGCAGGCTTAGCAACAAGAATATGCTTTCATTACCAGCAAAAGGGAATCAAAATTCTCAAAGGCTATTGTAACAGATCTTTATGCATAGGAAACGTATTTATATGCTCCACATATTGTAAGACTGGATATTAAATTATTGCAAAAAGTTTAGACTAGATAGTCTCAAAGTTTATATAATGTTGTGTACATTTTAATAGGCTGTGCTTGAAAACCTGTTTTTGATAACTGACAATTTCCTTTCTAAGCATAATTGCATATATTTCCTATGCAGAGACAAGACATTAGTATGAAGAAATAAAAACTCAACTTAGTCACTATTATTAATTAGAATATAATTCCAGAGATGGAACCTGTAACACTAAACTATGTGGTTGCTGAAGACTGAAAATTATAGGAATAAAGGAACTTTAAGTGGTACAACAATTTTCAAACCTCTATGTTGAGAGAGAGAATGTAATTTTAAGTAGCCATTGCTACCTGCAAAAAAATAACTGGGTTGGCATTTATTTTTTCCAAAACTCTTCTTTAGTTAAATTTTCAAAAGTTTTCAAAGTTCTCTCTTACACTGGAAAATACTCATAAATAGGGAAATGTAGTATTTGAAGGAATACAATGCAATAATAACTGAAGAAAATACATATTTTAACAGCAATCATCAGAAATGCACTTTATGGCATTTTGCAGTAATGTCTTACATAACGCAGAAGAAATAAAGTTTTAGAGCTGTTTATATATAAATGATCCCTAGTCTGGAGGGTGAAAAATACTTTCCAAACTGGCACTAGGTTGGGATGTTGTTCGAGGAATATTGGAATAAAGACATATAAAGGAACTATCAGAAGCTGAAAGCATAGGCAAGGAAAACAGCAATATGTTGCCTTTAAAACAGAATCTGCTGAAACGTAGCTGAAAAATTGTAAGAATAAAACTATTTCCCATAGAAGAGATATTTGGATATTAACAGCAGAGAAAGAGATGACAGAGTAAATGTGAAAAACAAGTTATACACATCTCTAGCGCAAGATATCAGGAAAAACGCCCAAGACTTGTATGTCATCACAGGCAGGATCTTGTTTCTGACCATCACAGTGTTGTAATGTAGTTACAACAGCACAAGACTGGAAGGTCTCTTGAGTCAAAGCCTCTAATAATTTTAGGCATAATTATGGAAAGATACTTTTAGAGTAATTTGAAAATATCTATATATAAAAATTCAAAGATGACAGCAGTAAAACACATGGAACACTTCACATGTTAGACACACAAATCTTAAACTACCAGCATGGGTAGCAGCAATGCTGCCTTACCATTCTTCCAGCATTTGCTAGCTGTTAGTAGTAAATTTGTCACAAGTGCGATATTCTGATATAAGCCCAGGAAAGGAATATGTCTCTACAATACAAATTAGCCCTTTATAGTTTTGTTTTTGTGAGTGGGCAAATTAGTTTGAATGTATAAAAAAAATATGCCTTTTCTCAGCATTTTCTATCAAAGGCAAAACAATGAATAAACAGGTGGTCTGACTGAGGCAATAAAATATGACATAGAACAAGAAATAGCAAACAAAATCAGCAAATAATGTATATAGCCAAGTGTGTACTTTAGTATATTAAAAATAAAAAGAATTCTTTACTGATGTCTTATTATGTTTCAATCTGAGGGAAAATTTAAATCCAGCCTCTTTTCTGGAGGAAAAAAGACATAAAAGAACAAATAAAATGGCTCAACAACCAGCAAATAGCACAACGAGCTTTTTTCTCATGCCACCTTTCACATTAACTGTACAGTGACCTTCTTAAGGTAGGCAATTCAATTCTTGTTCTCATTCACTAAAGCAAATTACAAGTAAAACCAGCAAAGATTAGTTACTGTGCACAGGAATTAAACCTGTTCATCAGGTACATCAAGGCTAGTATTTCCTTGGAACACTGTATCACTACCTATATATACTTAATGAAAATTACTAATTTGTCTGCTTTTAAAACTGAAGAATATGAAACTGCTTAGATTTCAAGGCTCCCCTGTCACATAAGAAAGAAGTTCTTTTTTACAACCAAATTCAAGGTTGTTGAGAGGCTGTAGAAGGGATGGAAAGTCATAGAATAAGGAGGAGGTGCTCCAAGCAATTCTGGCAGTCATTTTATGTTGATAATTTTTTGTGTACGATCTAAAACACAGAGTAGCATAAAAACTTGTGAAGAACTGAATATATGTCTACACTTTTGTAATTTCTTACCTCTGAGATCAGACAGTTTTACCACTTTGCTTGTGACATATAGAAAGAAAGAGAAGTAAAAGCCCAATTTCAAATCTTGGCAAGTAAAATGATAAGGGAGATGATTACATTCAGCAGTTTACAAAAGAAGGAATGTACTTTTAAATAACAATATTGGAATTACTTTTAAAAATTATTAATTTAGCTAATTTTTACACTTGGAATTACTGGTACAATACAAAAATTTAATTTTCTGTTCTCAGTATGCAACAGTTTCAATGACCAGTACACAATCCTAGAATTTAAGATTTTGCAGCACCCTAATTGCCTTACTTGCTTAACTTTGAGTAACAGTAAAGTAACACTGTACTCTTTCCCAAATAAAGGAATCCTTGAAATTTCCCAAGACAATTGCTAAAAATATCAAATAAAGCAAGCCACTTCCCCAGTATCACCTCCTTCTTGTCAGGGGCACTATCCCTCTCTCATATATTAACATTGCTAGAAGATAACAGCAGTAAAGTAACCTACATTGGGTCATTCGGGGCTTCAAGTATCTCTGGCTGAAATCCATACTGTTTCCACAGAGCAGAAACACTTTGTTTCTTTAGAGAGAAGGACGAATAAATGTGCGTGTATGGCTGCCCCTCTCTGGTTTTCTTGCAAGGCTGGACACAAACTCTGATTTAAGTGAAAAGATATAAATGTATTTGAATGAGCTAAAATCTTTGCAGACAGCTTCTTACACTATTTGACAATGTTTTAGATTGCCTTAATTTACCTGTGTTCACTTCAAAAATAAAGTATTTCTACCTCACATAAGTATACTTAAGATGAGGTTTGGAATACAACTCCCTACACATATCCAATTCCCTACATTATTCACATGCAAATATATGAATAATGAGCAGAGTTTAGGGTTTTGTTAATGCTTTGGAGTCTAAAATTAATCTTAATTTGGGAAGAAGGCCTTGGATTGCAAATTAAGTTAGTGTCACTCCCAGTTTCAGACACTCTAGGTATGCTCTGTGAATGGTTCCTACTAATTTAAACTTTTGGTTTATTTATTCAATTTCACTAATGAACAGTTATCAGTGTTTCTGAATATATGGCTACCCCAATTTTATAGACTATAATAATTTTCAAGAGATTTTAAAAGCTTTAGAGTAAGAACTGGAATACTGACATAATTGTTCCTTTTGGCTACCCCATATGTTTGTTATTCCTAGGAAGGTCTACCAATATTTACCCAAGATACTACTATCCCTAGAAAACACAGGCTAAGACACAATAAATAAAGATTGTTAGAAAGTTGCACTGGAAATTCCAAATGCAATTCCTTGCCTCTCTTCTTCTCCCTAGTCCAACATAGTGAAGTGGGGAAAGTGAACCATCAGCACATGGTCTTGGGTGTTTCAGTGGGAACACTAAATTGGATAATACCATTCCTAAACCAAGAAAGGTCACTAGAGTGTAATTAACTTGTAGGGTAGCAGACGAATTATGAACATGGGTCCTTATAAAATGTGGCATCTCAAACTGTAAGCTGAAACAGACTGAACCTTCTTCATTATTAACGTCTGCTAAAATTGCAGAACAACAGGATGTGGCCATAATGGCAATGAGTTTAAAATCAGAATAGATCCAAAACACAGTAAGTCAGGACTGAAGTCACTGATTGCAGCTTCTACACCAATGACCCCTGTTTGGTTCAGACCCTAGTTTTCACAAATGAACACATCACCAGTTCAGAGAAAACAATCCAAAATCCATGGTTTCACAGGAATTCTAACCAAAGTCCATTAACTTCACAGTGATCTTGACACACACTAGACACCTGACGTTCAGTCATTGGTACCTGGAATTAACAATATGACACTCAGTGTAAGCATTTAATCTATTAATCTGAAAGACATATACATATTAATTCTCTAGCCTATACTACCTTCCCATTAAGGAATATTTCTATGCTAATAGAGGTGCTTTTCTGACATTAAACAGACCACACTCTACCAGTTGACAACATCACTGAATGCTTTGGTTTTTAAGCCTCCAGAGACTAGAGAAAGTCAAGATGAAAAGTCAGGGTACAGAAAAAGAGCAGATACAATCAAGATTCCATGTGGAAAAAGAAAAGTCTTCGCCTAAGCAGTAAGATTTTATTCCAAGTTATTTCCAGCCTCCTTATACATCTTTCTCATTGCCTCTCCCAAGACCTCCTAGCAAGCGTGAGTGAACCTTGGGATCTGCAGTTCAGTCTTGTTTGAAAGTCTTGAGCAGGGACAACAAAAAAAAGTAACGACTAGTATGAAAAATTGCCAAAGTCATTTTTGTTGTTGTGACTAGGCATTGGATTGTAGAATTGACTTTTGCAAAGCACAAGATGGTACAGCAGTGCTTCTCTGTATAGTTTATCTTCAGTTTCTTCTGCAGCATACAGTGCAGCTAATTACAAAGCAATAGCAACAGGTGCATACCAGCAGTCAAAATGCATAAACTGCAGAGAGAGATATAATTGTCAACACTCCTTTCTACCACACTACCTCTTTTGAGATGTTCTTTCAAGCCAGCACATGGAACTTCAGGCTCCCTGTGTTTGACTGTACTCATTTCTTCAGGTGTCTGCGCTGAATAGTGTCACAGCAGTCAAGGAAGCTTTTCAATTTTATTTACCATCCAATAGAAAACAGGAGCTGATTTGCCTATTAAATCTATCTGATTAAATGACTCAGAAAGTACTAGAGGCCTTCAAATAAGTAGACAATATAAACTAGCGCTCTTGTATAAGAACTCAATATAAACTTTGGATGAAAATTAAGCCTTTGATATTTTTATTTAGCATCTACATTAAAGTGGCTGGCAAAGGAAAGTAGTAATAAATCATAATGGATGCCAAGTCACGCAGGACTAAAACTCACCAACTCATTAACTTTTTTTTTTTGTGAGATAAGATGCAAAGTTGTCCCCATATTACAAAGTTTAGACACGAGAACTTATGTTTCTAATGATTTTTAAACAAGAATTGTTGTCTCCCAAAAATCTTACACTCATTAAAAAACAATTTAGAAGGTTGCTGAAATAAGTTATTTATGTAGTGGGATGCATCACGGAAGAATGTTGAAGAGGCATCCAAAAAGTGACTCAGTATCTCCAAAACAGAAAAAAACAGCTTACTTTTACTTTTTCTTATGTAAGTTTAATAAGAACTGCATTAAACTTAATTGGTATTATTTAAATGATTTTTTTATGTCCTCTGTTTTATAAAAGCACTTGTCACCACAGTAAGACCTAAGATTTTAAATATAACCCTGAAGAAATTTCTTATGAAACAGTAAAACTCTTTTTTGTTTGGTCAAAACAGAAAAATATTTTAATACTACGAACATTACCTGTTTTATTCCCGAGGCTATACAATGGGCACAGTACCATTTCAGTGATCTCTTTTGCATTCTGTCTATGGACCTGCAACTGATAATGCTTAGTTTCTTTAAACACAGATGTTAACAGATAAAAGTGGAATAACAGAAAAAGAATAAAGCAGCAGTACTCAGCAGTAAACCAAAACAAGATGTTTTGCATAGCAGGAATGACTTAATTGACAGCTGACTGCTGTTTTTAGTTTCTGAGCAAAAAGAAACTCTAGTATAGGCCTGTACCATTACAAGCTTCATGATTTGCTGACAATTTGTAGAAACCAAAGTAAACTTCTGGCAGGACTCCTGTATACCATAGTTGTTAAAGAAACTATCATCCCATCCTGATTTTTTTACTACAAACCTTGAAAGTTTAGTCTAATGTTTTTTCCTACTTTCCTATACCACTTAGCCAATAAAAGATTTAATGTAAAATTTCCAAAATACAATTTTGGAAAGTGCCATTGTGGTGCTTACATAGAACTAATCTACAGATAGTTTTTTCTCGTTTCTTTTTCCTCATCAATTAGTCTCAGCAACAGAAAGGCTTCACTCTGATTAAAAGCGAAAAGCTAACATACAGATCCAGTACCCTGACATTTCACAGCTGCATGAAAGCTGGCACATTTGTACATGCTACCTTTACTGGAAAACAAAAATTACCATTATGCAATGTTGTCCAGTTACTACAGCATGAAGCAGTAATCAACCAAACTGATCTACACAGTATGAAGCTTTTGCAAAGCATGGCTTTCAGAATATTCCCTTGTTGTGTTTAGCTCAACTTCCAGGCACAATTTAAGTAATTAGGGCCAAATGACCACATATGCTGGACAATCTGAATTCCTGCCCCCATTTCAGAAGACATTTTAGACACAAAAAATATAGACAGGCTGCTAGTAGCGCTTTTCAATACTATGTAGTAGTTTAATTCTCGTTGAGTTCAAGGGCAACCGGGAAAAAGGACAAGAGCTGCAGAAGTTGAAGGTGGTTAGGTGCTGCTTACCAGGCTCAGTGTATCTGCTAATTGGAAACACTGGGCCTCTCAGTGGAGGTTAGGCTGCCAAATAATTCCATACTGAAAACAAGCTTCGTGTGTTCTCTGTGTCCAAAAGCTGATTCCACACTGACACTGTATCTCCCGGTAACACTGACAAAGCTCAGTAAAGCGCACCTTCTGATCTCCCACCACTACATTTCACTGTAGGACCTTGAGGGTTGGGCAGTGAAAGTATTCAAGAGGGAGGTAGGGTAGGAAAACTAAAATTCTCCAGCTCTAGGAGAGACAATCAGTCCCAATTTATACAACCATATAAAACTTTAACTACCAGCCAAACAGAAAGTAGCCTCCCAATGCTTTGTAAGAAAGTGATGACTTTAGTGCACAGCCAAAGAAAAAGACTCACAGGTGGAGATATGTGGCTCCTAGCAGCACCAAGAAAGATGAATTCTCGAAAGTGTGCTAAAATTTGGAAGTCTTCAAGTATACCCTCAACCATGCCCCAACTCCAAGAAGAGCAACATCTTCACACAGATCAGCCAGGATGTGTTCCTGAAGTGTGTGTACAGCACACAGTGGTGGACAGCAGGAGAGAAGTTTATCCTGTGATGCAGACTGGCAGTTCAGCTGAGGAGTACTCACAGCCAGTCTGACTGTCACATATTTTCTCAAAACTCCAGGGAAGCTACTGGCAGCTGCCTGTTCATCACACTCAGTTTGGTGGACAACAATTACAGGTACTCAGGGCATTGTCACTTAGTTCACTGCAACTGGCCTTGCAGAGATTCAGGCCACACTTCATTTTCCCCACTTGTGTCAATCTCACTCTCCTCTGACCTCAGGCTGAGCTGAATGCAGTACCTGCCTTACCTGACTGAAAATGAAATTTGTTGTTGCTGTTGTTGGCAGCATAGTTTTCATCATGATTCACTCTGGAGAACTGCACAAAGGCTGGGGAAAGGAGGAAAGATCAAATATGAGATAAGGAGTGGAGATGACTGCTCTTTTGTGGTAATCATGCAGCCACAGTTTTGCTCTTCCAACACTGTTCATGGGGCTCTAAAATAGACACCCTAGTTCAAAACTAGGGCTGATGTTGAAGTGGTCACTCATACAAACTAGTTGTTGCAGCATGCTGAGTGGCAATGCCTACATACTCTGGACCGTAAATAACTTTTATTCCAATGTTCATACTTTGTTTTCAGGTAATTAGCATATTTGTAATCCCTGCTGGTAATCCTGAGATGTCTTATAGGCCTTGGCAAAGATTTAGTTTTTTTTTTAGCCACCAAAAAAATTGAAACACATTTGCTGGTTCTGACACTATACCTCTAAAACTGAGATAACAACAGCACACAAAATTCCTGCACCGGAATGAAAATAGAAGGCTTTGGCAAGACTAAGAACTGATAGACTTCTATTAATTTTTCTCTTTCAATAACCAGGTGTCTTAAGGACATCTCCTAACAACTTTAGCGCAGAATTACCATTTTTCATATCAGCACCCAGACTAGAAATCCTCTGTCATTAATTTAACTGGATCTGTATACCATTTCTTCCACATCAGTATTTTATTTTGCTTAAATTTAAACTAGCCTGCATCTGCAGAAAGTTCACACATTCCAAAAGAAAGATGTTTACTGAATCTCTCTTTTTATTCACTCTTGCTTTAGCAGATTTCTAGTGAAGAAGAGGCAGATAAACTGAATATAGGATGAGAAAGATATGTCTAACAAGCAAAAAGGGAAAGAAATGCATCTTTCACGTACTTGTTTCTAGACAATAATATTTGGCAACAGGTAAACCGTATCAAGTAGGAACAACAGAAGGAGAACATATCATAAGATTGCAGTCCCAAATAAATAAACAATTTTTATTCAAATTTATGCCAACACAGTATGTTTCCACATTAAATAGCATTTCTAGTCATGACAACTAAGATGTGTTGCTGGGTATGTACATTTATATATATAGCATCTAAATGATAAATCTTTATATATTTCTCATCTTGGAGTACCAGGCAAGATAAGTATTTGAGAAAACAAGTACTGGCAGAAGTCACCTCAATATTCGGGTCTTTCGCCGTGTGGCTGACAGTGGCTATGACAGCTCCTTGAGATTCACTGTAAGACGAGGGGATCTATATGTAACAGGCAGCTTGTGTAATGAGGCCCTGTTCTTCAGCCTATCTTGTTTTGATACAATGGTCTTACTTGTTGTTATGAAGCATTTTGATTAGGAGAGGATTCTCCCATCAGTGTGATCTAAGGTTGATACAATTGGTTTCTGCAGTCAAACCAATGTTGAGTTTTGCAGCTGACTCCCAGCATGCACCTGCTGCATTCCTCTGGACAAAACTTGTGGGTTTGTAGGGAAGAGACAACACAATCCCAAAAGCATTTCAAATATGTAAAGGACAAAGTTTCATCATTTATAGTTTCTCTTTTGCAGGCAAAAAATTCTACATGCTTTCCACAACTAAAAAAACAAACCCAAACTTTCAGAAAACAAAATGCAGTCAGCATATTGACAACTAGTAGAATTCTCCTTCCTCCAAATGATGCCATTCCACAGAAAGGTATTTCTCTCCACCGAGTACCTAGTCAAGGAATTATTACCAACAGTACCTGCCTTTAAACACCTATGGGTGCAGAAATGTGGTTTGCTTCTTGAGGTGAGACGCCCTCCCAGATTTTCACCCAGCCTTCAACACAGCACATCCAAAGACCAGTGTTGGAATGAAAAATGTTGGAAAGCAGAGCTCTGAAGGGGAAATACTTATTTCATGGAGATCTCTCCAACTACTCATGTGACCCAGATACTATCTAGCAGAATTGCCACTTCTGGGTTTATATGGTTTCTATCAAACTCCACATGAAAAATCTCCTTTGATTTAAAAAACATCATTAGAGGCAAAAAAACCCCCGACCCTACATTAACTTGTCTACTTTTTCAGTACACAAAGTCTACATAGTTCAAAAGAGTCAGAGAAGAAGACAGTTTTCACACAAAATAACCAATAACCCAATTAAATGATATCTGAGAAAAGAGTCACCCTGTATAGTCTGTCTTTCAAAGGGATTAAAAATGGTTCATTTCACATGCCCAGAACTCCCAGACTAACTTTCCCATGTTTTCAGGTGGCTTTGAATGCTTTCAAAGAATCATATAGTGTGCATGGAAATGACAAAAATATGTATTTCACAAAAATTTCAATGCAAATCATTCTGCTTTATGAGATACCAAGTTTTGTAGACTGTCATAGAGAAATTGGTACTTTCTATGTGATGATTGAGATCGAAAATGTAACAGTGTCACAGTGCCTTACTTGTTCTCGTTGCTGGCATCATATCGAGGCATAGGGTCAAAATCATTTCCATTTACATCAAAACTGGCCTGAGAATCCTGTAGCCAATAAGAGAAAAAAAAACGTTTCTCATTAAGTAGGCATTGACTCATGTGGCCCACACATTCTTCAGCAGGTTCCTACAGGAGAGTAATTAGTCTAACCAACATTCTTGGGATTTTATGACGATTATGTGTTTTAGGAAAGGATTATATATGTAATAATTATGAGATTTATATATTTTATTTTAATTTTGAAAAAGAGAAAAGGATAACAAATGCTCTGAAAAAGTATACTTCTAACATTGGAGAGGAAATAGAAAATGGTGTTTCATTTAAACAGAAGACTACATTTCTTCTACGAACCTTCTAGAAGTTAAGAGAATTCATTCTGAAAACTCGGATTTTGGTAACTGTTTTTAAGATTCAAGAAATTATCTGCAAAATTGAAATTTCAGCCATTGTTTAAAGGAATATGAATAGTACCATTTTCTTAAAACTACTGTTACAAGCTTACACCTTCAAATGCAACACAAACTGCCTCCCCATTTCTCTGGGAGCATAACTGCTTCAAATATCTGCAAGATATCTCTGTCTTTTTGTTTCATATTTATCAGGATTCTTACAGCTGAAAATATAGAGTAAATAGCTCCTGCTTTGTAGAGCTCCCATTAATTCACGTGGTAGCATGTGGTGTGTTGACACGGCAAGCAGCAATTTTTAAACTCTCTTTGTTCAAAAACAGCTACCACATCCACATCAAATATTCCTGTTTGCAGCCACACTACCTATAATCTGACTTGGAGAAGGCATATGTGATCAAACAAACAATCTGTATTGCTCTGGGGGAATTTCTTGTAGGGATAAGGAACGAAAGACAGGAGGTTGTAAGGAAATAAAAGCTGCATTAAATCCAGTAGAATGACAGAACTGGCATGAGGTGACATGATAAAATCTGGGTTACTCATTGAGGAGGTAAAATTGTATCTCTTTAAATAACTTAAGATATTAAGATAAAAGATGTGTCATGCATTAGGATCAAACGTATAAAGACAAATTGGGCGACTGCCTACCACTTGTGTTCACGCATCCTCCAAGATGAGTTCCACGTGTAGCACAGGGCTACTATAAGTACCTTTAAGCTGAACACCATTGTAGGTTTCAATGGGTTGCTAAACATGTTTTTCTCGTCTTTATCTCTTTAATGCTCTATCAAAATAATAAGCTCACTGGCAAAATGCATGTGTTCAGGGCTCTTATGAAATCTGTATCTATAATGTGAGTGAAGGTATATGCATGCTTTATACTGGCCATCTTCACCAGTACAGCTCAATAGAAATATGTTTGCTTGATTTCTTACTTTGTGTGGATGTACACCTTGCACACTTTATTTCAGACAAATCCTAGTGTCCTCATGGTCATATGTTTTCAGGTAATTTCTACTCCCAAAGGATAGGAAAAATCACTCTAGCAAAGCATGGCCCTGATGCTCTGAACAGCTTCAAACTCTGACACTAACACAAGAAGTCACTGACGAGAGAAGAAGTTTGTCCTTGTGTTATCCAGCCTCCAAGATCTATTAAACCAATCATCTAAATGTGGTAATCCACAAGCAAACAGAAACCTCCTGAGGCATCATGACACACAGGACACAGAAAATAAATGGCACAGATCTATCAGAAATTGTGAGAGGATTCAGCAGAGTTAAGAGGGGTTTACTAGAAAGACTCCAAAATATTCTACACCTGTTTTTAACTGAGTGAATTAAGAAAGTTCAAATGTTTTCCTTTAATATTGTTTCTAGAAGATAAATAACTTTAAAAATGAATACATGGAAGGATTACTGTAAAATTACTGTCTTTGAGAAAAGCTACTGTAATAGCTAACTAAATGTATTGGCCAATAATGAACTTCAGCTGCATGCATCAACTGAGAAGCATAGTATTCCATTTCTATATTCTAAGAGTGTAAAAAAATTGAAGATGAGAGAAAAAAATACCCAATAATTGGTTTCAGTCTTTCAGAAATTCAGGACTCAATTATAAGAGGCATTCAGATATTAAGTATGTTGAGATGAAACACAGTCTTAACTAAAGCATTACAGTTTACCAAAAGCTGTCTGCTTTTTAACATTTGAGGAAACACTTGACTAGGTTCTTCTTCCTTCCCTCCTCCCTCTCTCCATCTTTCCAGAAGCAGCAAATTTTTCTGGATTAGTAACAAAGCAGAAAATAACGACTCTTGTGGACACTCACATAATTCTGAATCAAGTCTGGATGGTTTCTTTCGATGCCGTCATCCAGAATGGTGACCACAACATTCTTTCCAGTGTAACCTCTTTTCCAAGCACCTACTATATTCATATCTGATTGGCAGTGGTGGGTGTTATCACTGCAGTGCTGGGAAGAGAAAGGAGATAAAGATGTTGGATGTTGCAGATTATTGAACAGTATGGGGTTCAGATATTATCCTACTTCCATTAACACTACCATTTAAATCAGCACATGTGAATAACAAACATATAACATCAACACCTTCATTTAGACAGAAAACAATTTAAAAAGAAATGCAAATTATGTGAAAACTTCTAGTTCTGCTTATAGCTCTTTCAAATTACTCTTCAAGCTAAGCAACAGAAAAGGGAAGCCTCCAGCTGTACTGAACCACCAGAAGACATGCGTAAAACAAAGCATCTGTTCCTTGCGGTTAAGCATGGTCATTTGAAAGGTATATTTGAAATATCTGATTTTTTATTTTTTTTTTCAGAAAAACAAACCATAACTGGATAAAAGTATACAAATGACTGTACAAAAATGGCCATTTAAAAAAAAAAACCCTTTGCTCTTTTGGAGCTGATGTGCTGTACAATTTCTCAACAGAAAGTTTGGAAACTAATTCAGATTCATTTTTATCTACAAAAGAAGGCTTTTTGCATGTTTTGTGCCAAAATATATATATGTGTATTTATACAAATTTATAAATTGGAAATTCAGACAAAATCTTCCTGCATTAAAGAAATTATAGGAGTGAAGCAGTGGATCCACATGTAACTTTGGATCACAGCATATGTAACATACGGATACAAAATGCAAAGAAGCACCACAATGGGAGTAGTTCAACATACATAAAGAGTTCATTTATTCTTACAGTTACAATATATAACTGTTTCAAACGTTATTTAAAATAACACTTTGGGGTTTTTTTCAGTCCTATTCTCTACTCTTATTTTTTTTATAAGGTTTTCCTCCTTTTTTTCTAGACTTGTTCTTCTCCTCTGAAAATATCTTTTACTACTGAAATTCCATCTTTGGTTCAACATCTGATCTCAGATTCTTATATTTTAACCACAAACTATACCTTTCCCCACACTGACATCTGGTACCTCCAGATAAATCAAGATGGGCATTTTCCTCTCAAGCCATCTAGATTTGTCTTTAACCAGGAACACTTTAAACTTTGGAGTGCAATTACTCTTCAAGTACTATCTAATATAGTATAAACAAGACATTCCACCTTGGTCAGCACCTAAGATGCCATGTGTGTTACTTGGTTTCACTGAAAGTCTTTTGTGGCTCCTTCTACTGGCTTTGGCTAGGATAACAGTTCATTCTCTTCACAGTGGCTAGTATGATGCTGTTTTGGACTTGTGATGAACACCGTGTTGATAAAACAGGGATGTTTCAGTTATCTTTAGCAGTGCTTACCAGAGCCGAGGCCTTTTCGTCTCACATCACCTCCTCAGTAAGGAGGTCAAAGGGCAAGAAGTTGGGAGGGGACACAGCTGGAACAATGCCTGATTGAACACCTGGGAATCAGTGAATGAATTACCTGTATTGTTTTGCTAGTATGTGCAGCTTTAGCTTTCCCTATTAAACTGGTTTTATCTTGATGCATGAGTTTTCCTTTATCCTTCCAATTCTCTCCCTGATCCTGCTAGTTAGGTGAGTGAGTTGCTCTGTAGTGCTTAGTTGCTGGATTGGGTTAAAATTCCTTTTTCCTTCAAAAAACATTTCCTGTAAGGAAATTTTCTGGGTATCATTATATCATTTTTCTTTAACCATGCGTTGCTTCTTTACCACTGATCCAAATCACATTGTCACAGTGCTTGTTTTTTAACTAATTTAGAAGCACTATTTTCAATTTACAGAACATCTGTTACAATAACAGAAGTTATGTCATCCAGAGTGACTACATTTTGTATCAAAAGGCAAGTACTGAATTTTATGGTTCATTTTCAACTTATTTTTCCTGTTCTCTTTTTAGACTAAACCCAAAGTTTGTCATGATAATGTATAATAGTGTTGTTAGAAGTTTTTATTGGTTTCAGTTAATTTTGAACTGTTGTTTTCTGAATTTTAAAGTGAACAGTATAAAATAGATTATTAATTATAGATTATTAATTCTCCCCCTCTTAAAACACATAAAGTAATTTAGAAATTTCCTGCATTGGTACCATAACCAGACAACTGCATTAAGCCAGAATTATTTCAACATACATTGTTTTCATCTATTGCCTGAAGAATACCATCAAGAGGAATAAACAATCCCTTTTCCAGTTACTTAGAGTAATTACACTGAATTTTTTAAAAAGGCATTTTACTTTGGACTATTTAATTGGAAAATCATACAACCATTAGTATTTAATAGGAACCATGCTCAAGGTTGAAAGACCACTGAAGTACACATAGGAAGGAAGAGGGATATTGTATGAAAAGTTTCAAATATCAAACTTTTCTTATACTTGAAATTCAATACTTAAGAGCATAAAAAGACAAAGTACATCTCATTATATATATACACACATATATATGCATACATATACACCTTTGGACAGACAATTTGGAAGCCTGCCTTTTTGAAATTAACAAGCAGACTTAACATTAGAAAAGGCTTTTTGAAGTTTGCATATTGAACTCCGCATCATGCATAGGTCCAGATTCCCATAGCTATTTTGTGAAATTGTCTCTAAAAATTAGCTTATGGTCATTAGCATTATCTTAATGTTTCTGTTGCACTAATTTTTGTGGTTGGAGTCTTGCTGTATCCAGTTAGGGATGAGGAACAAAACTGAAACTGAAAACGTATCAATGGTCAAAATATTTTGGAATTGCAGAGATTAAAATCAAGTTGAAAGGACAATGACTATAAAATTCTGTCCTGTCTTTGGCAATGACTGTTAGTCTACAAAAACAAAGTAGAAACAGAAGTTTCTAATCCTATGATATGCAGTCTCTCAGAAATAACCTATTATGCCCTCTGAAGTCCTCATGAGGTACCTTGCACTGGCTTCCTGTAGTTTTTGAATTACAAGGAGTTATTTGAAAAGATCAAGTAAATATCTAAAGGATACAGAGAAACACAACACGATAATTAGAATGATACAATTTTAAAAACCGATTGAGTTTGACAAGTCTTGAATCCCATTTAGTGGAAGAGTGCCAGGAAAGCCTGCAGTACTAGCCCCCAGTCAGGGATTAGAAAAGAAAGACTCTTTAAGTATTGAGAAGAACAACAGCAACAAAACCAACAAAGTCTGGTTTCATTAGATTAGTAATTAAACAGTCTTCAACGCAGACAGAAAAAAAGAAGACTACAGTCACGCTCTCCACATTAGGGGGTTTTGTCAGCTACTAACCTGCAAGCTTGGAGAGGACCGAAGTTGCACAAGACCACATGCAGAGGAAGGACAATCAAGGACCTATGGCTTGACCTCGATCGACACAAGCAGAGAAAGGGGACAGCAGGCAGATTCTATTTGGTGGAGTTGAAGAAGTGACCATCTACCTGTTCTGTGAAGGGAATGTATTGTGGGGCATTTGACACTCTTAGCCACTCCTAGCACATGCACAGGCAGCAAAATTTATAAACCTTTTAGTAGAGGAAACATCCTAATGCTACATTCAACTTTCTGAGGTACAGGTTTGTGTAGTGTTAAAAGTTGCCAATTATTCTCTCTTTCCTTGTAAAAAAAAATCTTTTTTAATTATACTCCTGACGTGATTTAATTTTAAAGTGGAAGGAAAGAATCAAATAGAGTTGTAACTGACAAAGTTGGAAAGACTGGCTCCTTTTCAAAATGGCTCACGTAATGTAATAGAAATCATGACAACAAGCTTTAAAGAGCTTTTTATCCTCTAAAGACTGAAATTATTTTTTGTTTTCTTCAGAGTAAGCACTTGAAAGCCAAATTTCCTAAACATTAAAATGATGTTTCTTGTAAAAATTATTTCTTTTTTATTATTGTATCATAAAAAATAGAAGGAGAAAATATACGTGCATTATTTTTTTATTTTTCTCAGACATTATCTGATACTTAGTGTATGATAAACCGTAGTCACTAGCTGCATAGGAAAAGCATTTTCTTCTGAGTTACATCTTTAAATATTTTCTGATTGTTGCCACACACTATATTTTTAAGCTCTAGTAGGGGCAGTCTTGTTCATTTAAAATACAAGATTATTTTGAATTAAGTACTATCTGACTTCTGGAGTCATGCTTTACTGAATTGTTATGGGTTTTTATCTGTGTATCAAGAAAAATATTTCAAGACTGCATCATATTAAATATTTAACACCTATTTATTGCTTGTGCAACTTCAGAGGATTTAGTTAATTTACTTCAGAGGTGAATTGAGTTCTTAAGCTTTATTGATTTGTTGTTAACACACTCAGAGGTCAATAAAACAATCACAGATTTACATTATTTTTTGTCTGTTTAAAACTACAAAGGAGAATCGGAAATCGGTATTAAAGGGCTCCTTAAATTCAAAGAATATCTGATGGCTATAGTGAGACAAGAATAGTTTACAAGCCCATATATATGGGATTTAGCGGTGAAAAATAAGGAGATCATAAATGTTTATCTTTGGCTTGATTAAACTGCTATCCTTAAAAAAACAGAGTAATTCATAATGTATTGAATTGTTATTCAAGACAATTCCATCACATTTAATTATTGGTACTTTTTTAAAGTCAGTACTGGTGGTTTTTCTCTAAATTGCACGCTGGCTTAAGTACCAGCCAATTCAGTGAAGCCCTGTATATTCACATTTCACAGGCTGATGACAGCGCAGTCTTTTTAGGAGGGGGAAACCCCCCTGCTTCTAGGTCTTCAGACAGTGACGTTTCTATCCCAGTTGCCACTGCCTCTAATATCACTGCTTTCTAAATGAGCCATGACTCTGAACACTTGTACACAACTTTTGAAGACTGTTGCATTACTGTAGTCCTTTTTTCTGTTTTATGTTCTAGTCTGGTCTCTCTGATCCTCTAGTAAAGTCTGATGTTAATGGTGGGATGTCCTGGGGGTAGAATGAGGGAGAGGGGGTCAATATGTGGTGGTTTAATCTACTTTTTAGCATTCAGGGGGCAGGTTCAATGAAAGTGACGGAAAACTGGATAGAGTTGTAGCAGGTGAACAATTTATTCCAAGAGAATTAAATTGGAGGAAGGAATAACTTACAGGAGACTTCAGAATTACATTGAGGGACCCCCAACATGCAAGAAAAAAGAAACACACAAAAAGGGGAAAAAAAAAAACAACAAAAAGAAAGGGAAACTGTTCCTTTCAGCTAGATGACTAGTTGAAAGAAACTGGGAGGAAGGGGTAGGAAAGGGTGTCTCTTTCTTTTCTTTCTCTCTGAAGGACTTCAGGCTCTCTAAACTCTCTGAAAAACATAAACAGAGGTGAAAACGATTCTCTGTCTCTCCTTTCTGAAGGATACTTGCTAGCAAGCTGGAAATGGCTCTCGGGTTGAGACAAATGGGTGGAATCTCGCCGTGGCCTGCAGGCACTGGACACCAGGGCTGTGATCCTTCTCCTCGCAGCAGCAGCCAAAAAAGAGAGCGGGGCGGGGCCGTGCCTCGACTTTTAAGCTTTCTCTGTCTCGCGTGAATATCGTCGCCTTCTTCCTGGCTAAGCTGGGTTCTCATTCATCCAGCCAGTCGGGCCCTTCCTCAGTTTCTGGTGTTTTCTCGTCGAGGAACTCACGAGTCTCAGTCGTTAGGCGCCATCTTTGTTTTCATGGCGGCAGCACCTCAGAGATGCCACAGCGCCAACACGGTGCCAGGGCCAGCCTTCTACTGTTGTCCAGAAACAGCAGTGGTGCTGAAATTCCCGGCCATGGCTGGCCCGGAGTGAGGTGCCGCTGCCTGTGCTCTTCGATGGAGATGAGGAGCTGCCGCTGCCCCGGAGGGACGCTGGGGCTTCCCCATAGCCGTGCCCCCAGGCCACTGCTCACGCCAGGAAGCCACTGTGCCCGTGCGGGAAGGGACGGTCCCGGCCGCACACTTCACAGGGAAGGGCCCCCATGCTCCCGGGAGCGGCGGAGGTGAAGGGGGGGGCCTAGAAACTGACGCCCCGCTCTGGCCCCCCGCTGCCGGGAGCTTGGAGGGCGCGGAGCTACCACCCAGCCCCGGTCCTGACCTCAGGGGTACCAGGACTGGCGCAGGCCCTGCTCCGTCCTGGCCCCGGTGGGTACAGGGAGGGCAGGCCCTCGTGCTCCCAGGGAGCCCGAGGCGAAGAGCCGCCACCCGGCGCCCAGTCCCGGTCCCGTCCCTACTCCAGGAGAGCAGCTGAAGCAAGGGTCTTCCCCCTCATCCCGGTCCTGGCGGGGGCAACCTCTTTTCTTGAAACAGCTTTTGAGGAAAATTGAATTTTAATTCAGGTAAGTGGGGTTACTTACATTTTTCCTCCTCTCAAAATCTAAGAACACCCCTAAGCCCCCTTTGACTCCCCATGACCTCAGCCCCTTCAAACTAGTACACAATGAGAGGGAGGGATGTGAGACAACAGGACTTGTTCAAGTGGCTGAAGGAAAGATACATGTCTCAAGGGACAAAATTGAGTAGGAAATGCAGGGCACTTATAGGTCAAAACATGATGGCAGTTGCATCTTCCATTGTCAGTAATAGTGAAAGAACTTTTTCCCTGTTGTAAGTATTTGGTATTCCTGGGGCTAGAGCTGTTTCACGGCGCCTTCAGTTCAGCAATAAACATCTGTGCTACTTGATAGCTAGAAATGTTTTCCCTAAGAACCATTAAAAAGCCGTCAGGTGGGTTATTGTACTTTTAGTCCTATTACTTACTTGGTTGGTATATCAGAGGAGATTATTACTTGCCAGAGGACAAACTTTAAGGTTACAAAACTACTCTCCAGACAACAGTATAATAATCACTTCACACCCTCCTTAGACAGCCTTACCAAAATATTTAATCTAACTGGAAATCACTGGAAATGCATGCTGTGAAAATTTGTTAACAGTTAGAAGATCAGACTTAGATGAATGGCTGTGATTTGGGTTTGTCTGTGAGGAAGTAAGCACTGTAGGCACCACTGGGCTTTACCATATGACCACGCTATGACTGATGAACTCAAGGCCCACTGTGAATATAAGACTAACCTGGGAAGATAAGGCCATACAGCCAGAGAGGGTGATTATTTATATTTTGCAGATGAGATCATGTGGCAGAAATGAGAGAACTAGTCCAGAGAAATCTAGAGAGGCCTTGGAGGGAAAAGGCTAATCAAGAACAAAAAAACCACAGCACTACCCCTCCCCACCTCCCAAACCAGAAAACCAAACCAACACAACAAAACCCAACCAACCAACCAAATACAACAAAACAGAATAAAACAAAAACAACCACACCAAAAAAACCCCAAGCCAACCACCACCACCAACAACAACAACAAACACCCTAGCACATGAGAAGTTCTGGAAAAGACATGGAAGTATCACATAACAATTCTTGCTACTGTATCAGGAAATTTGACTCAGTTGATTAAATTTTAAAGTTCTTCTGCATTGCTGAAGTAGGTTAGTCCAGAGAAATATGACACAGGTGTGCATCAAGGGCTGCGAAAAATAGACACTGAAGGTAAGAATGTCAAAATTGCAAGTCTTACAGGAAGATTCAGCAGTGTCAGGATTGAGGCTGTTCAGAAAACATAGATATTGCAGAAAGGTTCTAGAGAAGTCCAATGCATTTGCAAACACTTTTTATGGACACTTGGACGCACACCAATGTCCATGGAGCTTTCTAGTAAGAGGACTTTAAGAGACTTAGAGAGCTGGTTCTAAACAAAACCCTGACTTTATCACTAAAAACACACGGATGGCATTGACTGCAGCAGTGCTAAGAAGGAACTTCTCCCAGATGCAAATAAAGTAATTGAACATATGGAACTAATGTGAAAGCACATTTTTGAACTCATACGAGAGGAATGTATTCCTGTAGACAGATGGAATATACAATTTCAGAATAAGCATCTTTTATGCACATCAAAGACTCAAAAATATAACTTGTCCAACACCAAACTGGAAAAATCACATTCACAACAGTAGGCTTACATAGAGTCTATGTGTAGGGCGGTGTCTATATTGAAATTATATCCATTTGTGATGACTGCCTTAGAATTTGCAGAGATTTTTACAAATCCAGGAAATCTGCAGAGAAAACACTCAAAGTACTATAGAAACCTATGAACACAGCATTGTCAGAAGGGAACAATATATACAATCAGAAATCAGAGCTAAGAGTTCTTAATTTTATGATTGTTGACAATTCCTCTGTGTCCTCCACTTTTCCTGGTAGTACAGCTAGAAAATACTCATTGTGCTTGTCATATTATAATACTCTTTGCATTCTCCTCTGTCATTCCTACCATCATTACCCACAATTCTATGATTCTTGTCAGATGGCCTTCTGACTCTTTGCTCACTCCATTTTCAAATCTGAGCTGTAAATGGACTTTTTTTTCTTCTTTGTTTTGTTTCTCTTACTGACTCTGCTGTTCAACTGGAAATGCTATTTTAAAATGAATGTGTGCAAAAACACATCGCAAAGTTAGAAAAGGTCTTCCAAGTAAAAGAGGCAAATCTCACGGAAATATAATGTACCTCCATAAATTACCTGGGGTTTTGTTTTCAACTGTTATGTTCTACCATGGAAGTAAACCATGTTACAAAAAACATTTTTGCTTACTTAAAAACTGTAGTGAGATCTTGGGATCCATTAGTGATACAGTATGAATCCGTAAGTACTTAATAATAACACAGCCACTCATAAGGAAGCTAACAGAAGATTTGGCATGTCAGTTTGTACTTTGAATCCATTATGATGACTTAACATATAGTTTGGTCATTTTCTTTAAAGAATCATTACTTACCACGTGCAATTACTAAGTCTCAAATCTTAAGAGGTTTCAGCGCTTCCTTGTAGTTCAGGAAAGTTGAAATTATGTTTTTATATAACACACACTCAAATCAAATGACAGAAAAATTAGTGGAGTGGAAAGTACAGAGAGTAATACACACAGAATTAATTAACAAGGTTGGAAAAGACCATGGAGATCATCAAGTTCAACCTTTACCTAGGTTAACAACCTATCCAACATCAGTCTAACATCTATACCATCTAAACCATTTAAACCATCTAAACCATACCACTAAGTTCATCATCTAACCTATCCTTAAACACATCCAGGGACGGTGACTCCACCACCCTGGGAAGTCCATTCCAGTGTGAGATCACTCCCACTGTGAAAAAGTTCCTCCTGATATCCAACCTAAACCTCCCATGATGCAGCCTAAGACTGTGTCCTCTCGTCCTGTCACTAGGAGCCTGAGAGAAGAGACCGACCCCCGCCTGACTACACCCTCCTTTCAGGTAGTTATAGACAGCGATAAGGTCACCCCTGAGCCTCCTCTTCTCCAGGCTGAACACTCTCAGCTCCCTCAGCGCTTCCTCATGGGGCTTGTGCTCCAGCCCCTTCACCATCCTCGTTGCCCTTCTCTGGACACATTCCAGCAACTCAATATCCTTCTTAAACTGAGGGGCCCAGAACTGGACACAGGACTCAAGCTGTGGCCTAACCAGTGCCGAGTACAAGGGAAGGAAAACTTCCCTGGTCCTACCTGGCAACACTATTCTTGATGCAGGCCAGGATGCCATTGGCCTTCTTGGCCACCTGGGCACACTGCTGACTCATATCCAGCTTCCTATCAACCAGCACCAGAGACAGAGTGACAGAGTGATCTGTATCACTTGTGAAGGTGAATCTATTTAAGTGCTGTGTTTGTAATAAAATTTCATATAAAACCATACATAAAATTACGCCTGTAGGACTGAGAGTGCAAGGCATAAAATGAGAGAGTGCAGAGAAACACAGTAATGGTTAAAATGGTTAAAAGGATTTAAAATGAGAGCTAGACAGTCATCTACACCTTCAAGAAGATGCTCTATGAAGATACATATTATTCTTTCATAGTTAAGTAGTGGGATGGCAAGAAAAGTAGGTCAACATAGTTTTTTAAATGACAGCAGTGATACTATTCATGGAATGATAAATGTATATATCATTGTATTGATGTTTCACAAAGGATGATACTGGAAAATGAGCAATGAATTGTTGCTTGTTTCCTTGATGCTTGTTTTCTGAAATAAGTGCTGTAAACACAATTTACAGTGATTCTTAACAAGCTCCAGGAATTTATCTGAGAGGGTGAAGACAGACTTGATTGAAGCATACAAGTGACACAGATAATATTTTTGAAGGGGGAACATTTAGTTAATCTAGCAGAGAAGGGCCTAACAAGATAAGTACAGTGCAAGATAAACACAAAACTGTAAGGTATAAGATTTTTAATAGTTAATCATTAAGACAATGCTCAATCAAACTAAAGGAAAATTAACCAAAGGAATTCAGATTCTGATGCTGGCTTCTCTGGGACTAAAGCAGCTCTGTGGCAAGAACTACACAGAAGCCTCAGTAGGGAGTATGACAAGGGAGAAATAAACTTTTTTCTGCCATTTATCTGTCTTCAAATCCTTCGAGAGGAAGCTTCCATTTATTCAGTTTGGTGCTGACTCAAATATAAAAATATTATGAATAACTTTAAATACACATAGAAACATTAATTACTGAGACTCAAACTCAACTAAATATGCAAAGCAATAGTGTCAAAAGGGAATCATAGATTTGGTTGGGTTGGAAAGGACTTTTAAAGGTCATCTAGTTGAACCTCTCTGCAATAAGCAGGGATCTATCCACTATCTCTTTGGAGAGGCAATAGGCCTCTCAAATGAACCGGTCTGTTGGCAGATGAGTAGCTGTGCAGATTGAAGCATAGAATTGACATGAAGCATTTAAATAAGGTGATTTTTAAAAACTTTTTCTCCCTTTTGACATTTTGGAGGAATGAGGCCTACAGCTATAAGACATGCCACGAAATGTGGGGCTGAGGAATTAGTATGCGCACGATAGCCTGCTGATGAGGTGATAGGTTATCAGATGCAGAATGATCATTAGTGCTGCAATCAGCCAGAGGGAAGAGGGAATGATGCTAAATTGTCACCCATTCTATTCTGCCTTTGCACAAGACACATAGTCTTTGTAATCTCTCAATTACTCTCCATATCTTGTTTATACATAAAGTGGTTGCCCACCACTGCTTATGATGGAAGTTACAGAATATTTGACTACAATATCACCTCCACTACTCACAAAAGTATGAACTGATTTGAAATGCTTTGGGGCAACCACCTTGCAGATCAGTCAAAGAGCTTGCTCCTCTTTACTCTGCAAAACAGGACACCTCCTTGGTAAGATTTGTGCCTCCAACTGTGTGAGTATACTCAGGAACACTTGTGCATAATGCTGTACTTACATTGTGCATGTTTAGTGATGTATCACTGACAATCTAGAAGAATATATAAGAAGTCTTTAAGAAAGGAGAGATCATATAGATTCTCCTGGAAGAAGGTTTTGCCACCAGATTAAGGTCAAGGGACCTGCTCAAGAGATCCAATTCTTGGGAGTAAAGTGGCAAGACAGATGCTGACAGATCCCAACAGAAGTTGTGAATAAGATCACTACAATGTCTCTACTGACTAGCAAGAAGGAAACACAAGCTTTCCTAGGTGATATAGGCTTCTGGAGGATGCACGACCCAGAATATAGTCAGATCATGAGCCCTCTCTACATGGTAACCTGCAAGAAGAATGATTTCCACTGGGCCTCTGAGCAACAGGCTTTTGAACAGACCAGATGGGAGATTGCTCAAGTAGTACCCTTTGGACCAGTCAGGACAGGACCAAAGGTGAAGAACATACTCTACTCTGCAGCTGGGGATAAGGTCTTTCCTGGAACCACTGGCAAAACTGCCTGGTGAGACTCCAGGACAACTGCTTGGATTCTGGAGCCAAGGCTACAGAGGATCTGAGGCCAACTACACCCCAACAGAGAAAGAGATCTCAGCAGGCTATGAAGGGATTCAAGCTGTCTCAGAAGTGATCAGCACAGAAACACAGCTTCTCCTAGCACTCTGACTACCAGTGCTGGGGTGGATGTTCAAAGGGAAGTTTCTCTCCAGGCATCATGTCACTGACACTACATGGAGCAAGTGGATTGCTTTCATAACACAGTGCGCCCATATTGGAAACCCTAATTGCCCTTGGATCTTGGAGATAATCACCAACTGGCCTGAAGATGACAACTTTGGTCTAGCGGATGAACATGAGGAAAAGAATGTGATGCATGCTGAGGAGGCTCCACCATACAGCCAGCTGTCGGACAACAGTAAGTGCTAATGCTCTTTTCACTGACAGCTCCCATTGCATTGTGGGAACAGACCGAAAATGGAAAGCAGCTGTATGGAGCCACATACAACAACTCGAAGGATCAAGTCAGTTTGCTGAACTCGAAGCTGTGCAACTGGCTTTAGACATTGCTGAGTGAGAGGAGTGGCCAAAGCTCTATCTTTGTACTGACTCAGGGATGGTGACCAGTGCCCTATGGGGATGGCTGGACAGAGGGAAGAAGGCCAAGTGGCAACACAGAGGGAAACTCATTTGGGCTTCCAAGATATGGCAAGGCATCGCTGTCAGGGCAAAGAAACTGATTGTGAAAGTTCATCATGTAGATGCACATGTGCCTAAGAGTTGAGCCAATGAAGAACACCGTAAAAACAACCAGGCAGATTGCGCCACACAAGTTAAGGTGTCACAGGTATATCTAGACTGGCAGCACACGGGAGAGTTGTTCTTACTCCGACGGGCCCATGATGCTTCAGGTCGTCAGGGCACGAATGCCACTTAGAGATGGGCATGAGACCGAAGGGTGGATTTAACTATGGACATTATTTCCCAGGTTATCCACGAGTGTGAGATACATTGTAGTGTACCCTGTAATACACTTGAGAGGCATGTTAGGGAAAACAGTTTGGATTAATTCTCACTCCAGCAAAGGCAAACCCATTCGTGGGGTTGTTTTTGCTTAGGGAGCTGGCTGTATGTGGTGGATAATGCAGAAAGATGGGAAAACACAATGCATACCACATGGAGATCTAATATTCAGGTAAAAATGCCCACAACATTGTATCTGTGCCTATATCTGTATGTATATATTTGCTTATACAGCAGAAAGTTTGAGTTCAATTTAGCATGTTGGTATGGAAAGGGAAAATTGAGGTGGATACTGTTACGGGTCGAGTTTTCTTTTGTTTTTTTTTGATTTTCCACTTCCCTGCAAGTAGCAGAAGCTGCTCTGGCTCCTCCCTGTTCCCAAGGGAACTGGGACGCCCATGGACGGTGCCTGAGCTGGTGGCGGAGGCAGCGCAGTGTGCACACTGGGGTGGTGTTGGGGGCCAGCAGGACTGGGGCAAGTGGCATGGGGCTGGGACCGTCCCTGCATGCGTGGCCTGCAGGTGCTGCGGGTCACCGCCACTGCGGGGCTGTGCTGAGCCGGTGGCCTATGTGTGCGAAGTGGGGTTCCTCCTGCGGTGGGGGGAGTGTGCCCCCCCAAGGCCCTGTGGGTTGGGCATGCCAGGGCACGGACCACGGCAGCCCCTTGCAGCCCCCCCATGCAGTCCCAGGGGCAGTTGCTCCATGTGGCAGCAAGTGGTGCCACTCACAGTGGAGGGCAATGGCCACGAGGAACTCTTGGGACTTCTGGGTGCGGGGACTGATGGATGGGCAGAACCAGAACCAGGGGTGTGCTCTTGCAACCTGGTGCTACCTGGTACAGAGGTGGTTAGATGCAGCTCCCTGAACTGAAAGGCAGGAAATAGCGCAGCTTCTCCCTCCACGACCTTCTCCTCTTCTCTACTGGACTGTGTATCACAAACAGAGCAGAACAAGTGCGGCCTCCCTCTCCATGGCAACCCCAGGAAACCTGTCAATCACAAAAACTTCTTCCCCTTCCTTTTCAGCTTGGAACATTGGTGAGAACAAATCTGCCTACAGCCCCCAGCCTGGGCTGTACCTCGGCGAGGGTTGCATCCACCATTTCTGTCACGGCAGATGCAGCCGCGAGACTGAACTGAGAGCTTGGACAAAAAGAGGGTTTTTTTCTTGTTGTTGTTGTTTTGTTTATTACCATTGTTCCATGTTCTAACACATACTTAAATATATGCATTTAATTAAAGTGCTGTTTTCTTTTTCCTATACTTTTGTGCCCCTTTTTTGCTTTAAGGTTTAAAATTGCATACTTGTCTTCCAACCAAGATATCTGTTGCTTCAATAAACTATTGGTGAATCTGTGTTCATCAAAGTTCTTACTGAATTCAACCAGACTTACAGTGCTGCAACAATTAATCACACTGTTTGTGAATCTGCTCGTGGAAGTTCTTACTGCACTCAACCAGAGTTATTGTGCTGAACTGACTTTAATCAGAAATGAGGCCTACTCACATCCAGCCTTTCTGATCCCTCAGAACTGGCTGTAAATCAAAGGAGTTAATTTTATACCAAAGATAATGCAACATCTACATTTAGGAGTGGGTGACAAACTTTTAAAAAAATTAGAAAAAAGATTTTTGATTACTTCTGGAGAAAATTTTGGAAATTGTAATTGATCAGCATCACTATATAGATATGGATTCTTTTTAAAAGAGAAAAACATGAGTTTGTGTGGTTGCTCTATATTAGTATGAGAAGTTTCTAAGAAAAGCAAGAAGATAATTGGCTTTGGTTCTACAACCTTGGTGCTGTATATATAATACATACAATAAATACACACAAATAAACAAAGCTTTTATATTAATTCAACTGATCAGTTACCCTGGTCAATTCCTGTATAGACTTAGGACTTAATATAGAAGAATTCGTAAAACCAACTAATGTAAGAACAGGCTTATTAAAACACAAAATTTGAGCCAGTTAGCAGCCAATTAATGTTGGCTTAAAGGCCATTGAGAAAAAAATAATAGAACTTTTAAGTATACCATTAAGTTTAGGAATATGCTTAAATCTATGCTTGATCTGCAAGGCACTCAGGTGGATGACTAATTCCAGACAGGATCTGAATGCATGCCTGTATACTTTCTTGCACATCATCTCATTAATAATATCACCACAGGTAGCATTTTATTATTAAAGATCTCTTTTTTTTATTCTTATGAAGAGTCAAAACAGCTGTACATTTTCCCCTCGTCAGCCATTTTCTCAGCTAACCTATCATCCTTCGACTTATAGATACCAGGTGTGGGGGTTTGAGAGGAGAGGGGGTTGCGAGGTTCTTAGAGGGAGCTGGGGAAGGAAAGGAGATGTTTCCTTTTAAACCATAGGTTTGGGTTTTTTGTTTGTTTTTTTTCCCTCTCCTTCCCTTAATAACCTTCCCTTGCTTCTCCCCTCCCGACTCACCGAAATGTGGACCAGTGACGACTGCCAGCATGCGCGCGGCCCTGGCCCGGCCGTGTGGGTTTTCCCCCCTGTCGTGCCTGCAGGCGGCAGGTGTTGGCGGTGGGCTCTGGCTCTGGCAGCGGCCACAGCCCGCAAGTCCCTCCTGACATGGAGCGGCCCCGTGCTGCCAGGCAGGCACTCCGGTGGCCACGCGGCCCCCGCGCTGCCATGGGGAGCCCGGCAGGAGTCCCAGTGGTCCCGGCTACCCCCGGGGGCAGCCCCTGCACAGCAGTGTGGGTGCGATGCCTGCTCAGGCAGCTCCTGTGGCCCCGGCCGGCCCCGGACACCCCTTTAGTGGGTTTCCGTCATCAGTGGGCACCCTGGAGAGGCGGCAGCCATCCCGCAGCTGGTAAAAGATGGGGCTGGGGAGCCATCGGCTCGCAAATTTTGGCAAGAACCGCCATTTTGTTGGAGCCGGGAATCTCGAAGGGGGACGGGGAGCCCGAACCACTGGCCAATCCAAAGGGGCGAAGCCGGGAAGAGGACTACAAGATTCACACGGGACTTGGAGAGCTTAAAAGCCCGAAGAAACGGAAGTTCACCCTCTTTGGCTTCCTGCAAAGCTGGGGAGCAGCAGCACGGCTTCTCTCCTCCAACTCCCAGGCCTTGTGGCTTGGCTCCACCCACCCCCATCAGCACCAGAGCCACACCAGCACAACTACAGGTGAAAAAGCTTCCCCAAATAACATCCCGGGTTGGGGGGAGGACTTTTTCACTGTGTTGTATTTTTCAGGAACTCTAAGGGCTGGGAATTAGCTACCACCAGAGGGAGAGAGAAGAAGAAGCAGCTTTCCCTTCCCACTGCTTTTCCTGGGCCAGCCTGCCTGGCCTTTGAAACCAGTTCCCTTATTTCTTTTTTTTCTTTTTTCCCCTTTCGCGTGGCTTTTGTTGGGTTTAATTCTTTGTTAAGTCTGGAGTTCCCTTAAGCTGTTGGTTTTCTTTGGTTGAGCTCCAGACAAATAAACTGTTCCCCTGTTTAATTTTGTTCAGTCTTCTCATCACTGTTGAGCTAGCCCTTAATTAAAACAGTGGTGCTAAACCACCACACCAGGATTTAACATGAATGCAATAATCTAAATGAGAGCTTTTCAATTCACAGCATTTTATTTGTTGCCTCTCTCCCAAAGCCAGCACACGAATTAAGTGAACAACTTCATGCAGTGTGACTATAATCACAGGGTTGCTAGCAAAAGGAAAAAAGGGGGGAATGTGCTCAATACTGTCATTGTGTGCATTTCTCTTAATTGAACTTTCCTATTTGAATCAATTTCCTAATATGGACAAATGCCTAAAAGAAAAATGGTGATACTTTAGAATTTTTTTTTTAATCTAAACACACATACAGACATGTAAACCTGCCCTTCTCCACAGAATATAACTGTATCAGTGCCAGATACTTGGTGCCTGCCTGGACACAAGATTGGTCATAGCCCTTGTCCTAGTCAGTCATACTCATACATAAAACTTCTACCTGCCAAGAGGTGTGAAACGATGCATGGCTCAGCCTTCATTTTATTTTTCCTGTTAGACTGTGGGATAAATTTTGTGTGCGGGTCTTTCAAATGTTGAGACAATTGAAGAATTTATCTAGGGCTTGGCATAATAATTAATCAAGCTTACAAAGTGTTTTTGGCCACTCTTGTAGATTCATTCTTCACAAAAGATGCTGAATTAGTCCTCAGAATGTGTCAATAGTTCTAGTTTACACAATGTACAACATGGTGTCCAGCTACGTTTGAAGACCCAAACAAGATCAAAGCTACTTCACACAGTCAGGCCAATATTTACAACTTTTGAACACTGGAGAAGCAGCAGAAGCTAGACATAGCAAAAGCAGATCATATCTCACGCCCAAACTGAGTAGGTTTAAAAGACAGGAACCTTTCACATCTTTGTTCTCTCTCACTGGTCAGTATCAATGACAATGGGTCAATGTTACAGTGTGATTGGGCAAATACTTTCAAAGAACAGACAGAAAGTAGAATAATGCTTTCACTTTCACAATACTTTTAACCTCCTACTGTTCATCATCAATCTGGAATGGGAGCAGATGGAAACTGCAGGAGATTAAAAACGAAAACCACGTGAGAGTAGCAAGTAGACCTGATCACTAAATCAAAACTAAGAAATACACGAATTGAGTGTCAAGATCATCAAGAAGCTGAACCAACCTAACTTCTCAGTATTGTTAGAAGAAAAGTTCTAATTAATTTTCCTTTATTTGGTGATTTGAGTCTTTCACTGGTGGTTTTTTGTTTGGTTGGGGGTTTTTTGTGGTTTGCTTTTGGTTTTTTCCCTCATTAGTTCAGATAGTCATAAGAGATGATGCAAAGGATGGGGACAGGATTGAAAAGCTAGGGGCAAAGATACTGTTCATCCTATGATGGGTTACACAGAGCCTTGAGCTTCTCTGATGTCTTGGGAAACAATCATCAGAAAAGGCTCTTGAATCCTGAGATATAAATTCAGTGGCCTACAAGAATTTAGGAGTTTTTTCCCAGAATTGTCTTTTCTGCATGCAGACTGACTCCTTACCAAGATGTAAGGGTTGTAACATTTCCTAAGTAGGCTATATTATCATTTTGTCCACATTTTGCTTCATGTAGAGGAGGTCTTAGTTAATCAAGGATATATGGATTTTATTCTTTCAGCAGCTGGGATCATATAAAGCCCATTCAAACACTGCATCTGAAAGCCTGCATTTAACAAACTTTCCTCAACTGCCTACTTTCACCCAGACCAGGAGACTTGTAAAGAAAAAAAGTCTCTTCCTGATTCAAACTGTGGAGGAGTACATGAAATTGAACAAACAAGAAGTTATTCAGCCTTTTTTATAACTTCAGAAACACTTTTTCTTTGCTTAACTTGTTTAGTTATTTTTGTGGGGTTTTTTTCCCCTAAATGGGATTTCTGGCTCCAAATATAATTGTATAACTAGGAGCAGGTATTTCTAAAACCCAAACAAGGAGTTTTTTACTCTCAAGCATTAGTTTACTGTTTATTAATAAACCGTGTTGTCTGAAATACACAGTAGAGGGAAAACCCCACTATACACTTAATATTTAGCCCATCATATGTAAGTCTGCCTCACCTTAGGCCACTGTGCTTATATTACTTGGATTTATTACGGTTTTGAATTGTCTCCAAAACGGAAAGCAATTTGCTTTGTTCTGCAAGGAATTCACATAAAATTAATAAAGACAGGACAATTAAATGCTTAAATGACATGCTATTCATGATTTAGTGAACTCCATTGCTACAGAATGGGTTAGACAAAAATGGTATCAAAACCATAAAAGATTCACACTTTTACCTCTTGGGGCTGTTTGAGACTTCACTCCCACACACTTCCTCTCCCTGACCACCATGCATTGCAGTTATTTGCTAGAAATTAGTTTATTTTGAAACAGACAATTTTGCAGAATTTATAACCTTCTCAGCAAAAGAGTAAGCACAAATGTTGCCTGTGTTGCTCCACACCTCAGAAGGTGAATATTTTTGAAAAAGCTCTACTGCTTCTCTTTGAGGAGACCTGGAGTCTTGTGCTGACAGAGTCTCCTCTATTCAACAACTAAGTTCAAAATGATTATTTAATTTATTTAGGTCAATTTTCAGCAGAGCAGTATTTAGAAGTCATGAATATGTGCAAACACTCGCTAGACTTCTCTTCAAAATGGCATTGATAGACTTTGCTGTACTTCTAGTCTCCCCTGCTATCTGCTCCTTGTTCGGCGAGATGAAAATCCTCTTCATAGGGCTCAAAAAGTAGATGTAATGCATAGCACAGATTTTATTATACCAAAAGTAGCTACAAGAAATGCCAAGGATTACCTGCATTTAAAGAAGTGGTGCAGAATACACTCTGTCCTCACTTCATTTGCTTCTTCTGTTGTTTAGGGTGTTTTTTTGTTGTTGTGGGTTTGGTTGGTTGGGGTTTTTTTGTCTGTTTTGTGTTTTTTAAAAAAACATGGACAAAAAGGAACATGAATTAACATCAAAAAAGTCAGTGGAAACTAAGGTGCTCTGCATACTTGAGATCTTTGTCACAACATTTACTTATGTGATATACAGGAAGACCTGTTAGAATATAGATGCAGGAATCAGGAAAGCTGGAGTTTTGATGACCCCATTCTATGGCATCTGACTTCATTAAAGAGGGGTGTAACATTCTAGAGCCAAATAGTTGTTCTCCAGTTTCTCCTTTGACATTGATCAAGCTCTCTGCATAGAATCATGGAACATCTCAAATTGGAAGGGATCTAGAAGACTCATTAAGTTCAAATCCCTGCCCCTAGCACTAGTACCTAAAACTAAATCATATGATTAAAAGTGTCATTCAGACTCACCTTGACACTCTGTACTCAAAAACTAGGAAATTGCCCTATGGAAGCCTAACACTAATTTTTGCTTCTTGAATAGGAAATAATATAGTAATTGTGTCAGAAACTCATATGGGTCTCATAGGTTATGAGTTTGCTTCTGACAAGGGCAAACTGAACACATCACACTAGTTGACTCTTTATCAGTAAGACCATAAGACAGGCAAGCCTCAGGATCAATTCTGTACTGTAGCTGTGCACTTTGAGGCATTTTGAGGTTCCTGATGATTGTACAGTGTCCTTTATGTCAAAAAAGCTAAAATATATTAGTTAAATAAATAAAATACCTTTCCTAATATATATTTCCGTGATATAATACCTTATCTAGTAGATAGCCCTATGAGGAACGATTGAGGGAGTTGGAACTGTTTAGCCTGGAGAAAAGGAGACTCAGAGGTGACCTTATCACTCTCTACAACTTCCTGAAAGGAGGTTGTAGTCAGATGGGGGTTGGTCTCTTCCACCAGGCAGCAACTAACAGAACGAGAAGACACAGTCTCAAGCTGTGCCAAGGAAGGTATAGGTTAGATATTAGGAAGAAGTTTTTCACAGAAAGAATAATAAAGTATTGGAATAGTCTGCCCAGGGAGGTGGTGGAGTCACCATCCCTGGATAGGTTTAAAAAAAGGCTGGATGTGGCACTTGGTGACATAGTCTAGTCTAGTTGAGGTGTTAGGGCAAGGCTTGGGCTCGATGATCTTGGAGGTCTCTTCCAACCTAGTAATTCTGTGATCTGTGATTCTGTGATACATTTCCTGATGTATCTGCAATTTCAGTATGCGAACAATAGTAAAACGAGATATAAAGTGAATGTTTGAAACAAAGCAGTATTTCTTACTACTAAGTTACCTCTCCTTTTCTTCAGTATTGTGGGACAGAAAAGATCGTTTTGCTGTTTGGTATTACTTGATTTTAATTTTTAAAAAATACGAAAATTAGCTAACTAAGCAGTTGCTCTTGGATGCTGCTTGCTGCTCTTAGAAGTAACAATAGACACATTCTTTCTCCTTAGAAAGGTGAAATAATGTATTTCTAGGTAATGCATATACATTAATGTTTTTCCTGCTGAAGTCTGATGAAAGATAAAAACCCTTTTCCTTCCCCTGCTTCTCAGCCAGCCAGCTGGCTTTGAGAAGCAGTTTGAGGGGTTTTTGCGTGACATTGTCGGGTGTTACATTTGTGTATTTTGTCTCGGGATCCCATAAGGTTGTGGTAGAGCCCCAGGCAATAAATCTGTTAGCTCCTGTTGGATCTGCTCAGTCTTTCGTCACTGTTGTGTCCCCTACCAAAACAGTGGCTCAAAACACTACAAAGGACCTTAGGAAACTCATATAACCCACTGCTGACAAAGCCCTCTTCTGGCTGCTGTCCAGAGACAACTATACTGTGTCACAGTAGGAGTGTCCGTCCTTCAGGGTGAATGCTATGATAGCTCATCCAGGAAGTCACAAATACAACTGGAAAGCACTATGTAGTGTACTGGAACGATTTTCTGAAGAAACTATGTAAGCTGGGATAACCAGACATTTTGTTGAAGCTCAAAGCAATGCTTGCTACACAATCCTCATGGAAAGTTAAAATTAAGCTGTTTTTCCTGTTTTGGTTTCAGCAACAGACTCAAGGCAGCCAGCCCTAGATGCAACAAATTCAGTATACATCAGCTCGCATGGATTGCTCTCAATTGCATCGTAAATTATATTTTATCTGTCTATACTAGAAATCTTACAATGCAAATATACTGATAAATATGATGACTGATAAATATTGACTAATGAGTTAGGTTTCTCAGCAAATCTTTTATCTTCATCAGCTTTCTAAAACCCTGTAATATCACTCTACATCTATTATGGTGCAACAATATTAAATAGATACAGCTGTCTAATATAAGCTAGTCCAAGCAATTCACCCAGTGACTGGGTTTATTTCCACTGCAGCTCAGTCATCTGCTTTTCCTGTGCTGCGCTGGCACTGCTATAACACTCTTCCACCTTGAATCCTCTCAAACACCTTGCAGTTGTGGATCTGCTTGTTTTTTTCAGTCCAGCTCTGGAAATGAGAAATGCTTTTTGAAAAGCTCCCAGAACTAAATCATAACATAACCAGTTGGAGAAACAGCACAGCCAGGTGCTGTATGTTTTCTTAGGTTTTCAGATTTCTATTAGAGTATCTTTTTGGAAGTTTTTAAGAAAATGTAATGTAATGAAATGTAATGTTCTCACTATGTTTACCTAATATATTTTTATTATTCTTAAAAAGACCACCTAAAATATGGCGTCTTACAGTCCTTTTCCATTAAGTTGCAGACCTCTCAGAAAAAAACTAGGAGACTATGGAGAGCTAAAAGGCAGCTTACAAAAGCTCTTACTCTCCCAAAGCACAGATTTGTCTAGAAAGAAGTAATAACAAGGAATAAATATGACTAGAAAATAACAAAGGTTGAGAAAAGGAAAATTACTTTGACAAAGGAAAATAATTTTCAAAAGATGAAGTACTGCCTTCCTAGTAATCAACAGCAAAAACAGCTTAAATGATTTAAGACAGAAAAGCTGACCTCATTGTGGACCTAAGATACACTGTCCTGGTTCTGGTAAGGACAGGGTTAATTTCTGCAGAAGTCAGGATGGCCAGAACCCTGAGGTTATTCTATACCACTTCATGTCATTACCAGGGCAGGGGGAGTGTAGGGGTTTGAAAGGGGAGGGGGGCGGGGAGGGGGGGCTGGCAGATTCTTNTTCTTGGAGGGAGCAGGGAGGGGGAAGGGGGAGGGGACCCCCCGTTTTTGGTATAAAACCCAGGTTTTTTTCAGTTTTCCCTCGCTTCTTTCCCCAACTCACCGCTGGTTTTCCCAGGGACACGCCGCGGCGGGTTTAATTCCGGCGCAGCCCCGGCCCGGCTGTGCGGGGTGGGCCAGGTGGAGGCAGCAGGTCACAGGCGCTGGTCACGGCTCCACGGCAGCGCTGTGCAGGACATCCGCCGTTTTTTCCCGAGCCTCATGGCAGCTGCTCTCACACGCACGCCTTCCACCCCTGGCGCAGGTGCTGCGCTGCCACGAGGAAGCAGGCAGGCACGGTGCTGCTGTGGGATCAGGTCCCTCGCAGAGCGAAGCCCAGCTCTGGGCAGCTGCTGTTGCACGAATGCCTTCTCAGTAGCGGCAGCTGCAGCCCACAAGTTCCTCCCGGCACGGAGTGGTCCTGACGCCAGCTGATCGCCCACGGGTGATTCTCGGTGGTGTCCTGGTGCCTGTAGCCGCAGGGCAGTAACATCAGAAGCACCCCGCCACCGTGGCCAGTGCCTGGCGGTCAGTGGTGGCTCTGCAGTCCCCTGTGCCGCCGCGGAGGCACTCCAGTAGCCATGCCGGCCCCCGCACTGCCATGGAAAGCCCGGCAGGGGGTCCCGGTGGTCCCGGCCACCCCCGGAGGCAGCCCCTGTACAGCACTGTGGGGCAATGGCTGCTCAGGCAGCTCCTGTGGCACCAGTCGGCCCCAGACACCCATTTCGACGGTGCCCACGGTCGGCAGGAGCCCTGGGAGGTGGCAGCCATCCTGCAGCTGGTAAGACCGCTGGGCAATCCAAAGCGGCGAAGCCGGGAAGAGGACCACGAGACTCGCGTGGGACTTGGAGAGCTTAAAAGCCCGAAGAAACAGAAGTTCACTCTCTTTGGCTTCCTGCAAAGCTGGAGAGCAGCAGCACGGCTCCCCTTCTCCTACTCCCAGGCCTTGTGGCTTGACTCAGCCCACCTCCATCAGCACCGGAGCCACACCAGCACAGCTACAGGTTGAAAGCTTCCCCAAATAACATCCCAGGTTGGGGGGAGAACCTTTCACTGTGTTGTGTTTTTCAGAGACTTCAAGGGCTGGGAGTTGGCTACCATCAGCGAGAGGGAGAGAGAAGAAGGAAGAGACTTTCCCTTCCCACTGCTTCTCCTAGGCCAGCCTGCCTGGCCTTTGAAAGCAGTTCCCTTATTCCTTTTCCTTCCTTTGTTTCCCTTTTCGTGGTTTTTGTTGGGTTTAATTCTGTGTTAAGTCTGTGGTTCCCTTAAACTGTGCTTTTCTTTGAGCTCCAGACAAATAAAGTGTTTCCTGTTGTTAATTCTGTTCATTCTTCTCGTCACTATTAAGAGTGCCCCCTAGTTAATATAGTGGTGCTAAACGACCACAGGGAGGGAGGGTAAGGGTGGGGGCAGGATGGAAGCGGAGGTGGGGCTGGGGGACATTATACTTCACTGAGGCTTTCTTTTAATTACTTTATCTTGGTGTGAGATGTATTTGGCAATGACAATTTAAAGACAGCATTGTCTTTGGTTTAGATACGTAATATGCCATGTTCCTCTATTGTAAGCACTTTAGGAATGTGGCATTCTCACCCATTTTCTAGCTGAGAAGCAGACAGACAAGTTCCCATGTTCCACTTCTTGCTGTGGTTTACAACTTCAGTGACAGTCAGCTATTTCCCTGTGTTCCCTGTGTTTCCCTGCTATAAAAATATTCAGGACACCCTGGCTAGCTTCTTCTCTGAGTATAACATAGTATTTAAAGTTATTTACTTTTGTGTTGCACAGTGATTTTATACTGTACTTACTCAGAGGAGTACCATCTTTTCCCATTTATTTACTGCAGAAAGAAGTTCTAGCTTTCCCCTTTTTTCTCTCTGACAGTGCCATACCTTTTCCAGTTAGAAGGAGTAATCTCTGGAAACACATTTCCTCTTATTCCAATGAAGTGGCATTCAATGATAACAAAAAACTTGGCTATTACTTTTTAACTATCTCATTTATTCTTAGGTGCTCTAACAGAACAGTGCTTCTCCCTCCAGGCTTATATCTCAAAATATCACACTCTCCCCTGGTGGATTTCAGTCCCATAGAAAAACCCTTTTACATGTTCAGTTCACATGCATCAGTAACTAGACCACTTGGAGTGGGAAGAACCTGGAAACTTTTCCAAATTACAGAATTGCAGTAGCAATTATTATTAAAGTTAGAAGGGATGCTAAGAGTACTGTAAAGGATTTTCCTTGATCATTGTTGAAAAAGACCTGTACCTGTTTAAATTGTCTGCAAAGACATAATCAGCACCTTTATAACCTAACAATAATTTGTTAAAAAATAAACAATGGCTAAATTAATTCTTGCGGTTACATTTTATGTATAAAAAAATGAAAAATGCAATGTAGCCCATCACCACAGCAGAGCTAGACTACAGCTGCAGAAAGCTGTGCTTGTGTGCCCAGATGACCACTATGAAGCTCTTCTGAAGTGGGGAACAAAAAGAAATAGTCAGCAAAGGCAGTGCTCTGACTGAAGTCTATTAGTTATATTAACCACAATTTTGCCTATATTTTTAATTTTTTTTAATATATTTACTTCTTTTAGTTTTTAAAACCTATACTTTCTCTACGCAGTCAAGTATGAGGAAACTTATTTAACTAAGTGGCAAGTACAGTGAAATTAATGACAAAGTCCTCTTAGCCATTCTGAAGACACTGTTATTTAAAAACAGTTTCAGATACAGAACAGCTGACTTTGACCTTTTTCAGTTATGCACACTGATTGTATATAGGTCACGCAGTTATTAACTAATAGGTTGTTTTGTCAACATCTATGAAAAATAAGAAATTCATTAGACTTAACACAATGCTACAAATGTAGCTGAGCTATGGGGATAGCTCTCTTCTGATTCAAAAATTTAGAAAAGCGTGTTAACTGGGCACTTTGTTTCTCTGCTATGAGCTCATTCTGAGCAAGATGGTTTTGAGTAATAGTTGGATAGGTGAAGTTTCATATGCTACATCCTTTATAAAAATATCCTATTCTACTCTTAAGCAGAGATGCCTCAGGACTCAGAGGTTATGCTAAAGAAGTTGCATTTTTCCAACTTTCTTTGCTTTGAGGGAGGGAACTCAGAAGAAAATCACTTTATCCTTGATACTAGAAAGCATTAGAAGCTGTAACTTTTTAATAAATAACTCCCTAGTGATGAAAAGTAAAAGTATCCTTTTGGCTCTGAAAGCTCTGTCTCCTTCATCTTCCACACAATCATAAGGTGTTAAAGAACTACATTCCTAATCACTCTGCTCTCTCTAAGAATGTTTTTAGTGTAAATGGAGAAGAATAGTGAGATTAAAAAAAGACCTTCTAATTTGTTCACAGTGCAGGTCTGGAGAGATTCTTTTACTCTTTGTGATAATCCAAAAGAGAAAGAAGGTCTGAATCCCTCTTGTAACTTCTTGCCATGGATATCATACAAACAAAAATGCAAAGGGTAATACTTGAAAAGAAAAAATTCAGGGAGGAAACACATCAATTAGATATGGCCTTTGAAGGACTTGTGTCAACAATCTGAACTGCATTAACAGCCCTGTTAAAAGATTGTACCAGTTCAATGGCCGAAGGTCTAAATCTTAACCCACAATGAAGTTACTCATTAATCCAAATGCAAATCTGTATATGATAGTACTCTCACTACTTTCTCAACAGCATGTTTGCAGCCAGCAACCTAAAAATCTCAAAAAGCAATGCTGGCACTAAAAACTTTGTTTACAAATCTAGGAGCACAAAGGAAAAATCGCATAAGTTACCATATAAAATATATACTGGGCTTTTTCTCAGTACTGTCATTCTTTTGAATTTTGGCCTCCCTTTTTAGTCTAATAGAGAGCTGAAAGTCTGTAGCAGCAATAGCAGACTAAAGATATGTCACTGTTGTTTTCTAGTTTCAATTAAAAACCTGGAAATAATTTTTAAAAAAAATCAGAGCTGGCAGGACATAATTTCTTGATCTACTGCCATTTATTGGAATCTGTCTGTCATCTTATGCACATAGGTCAAGCAGACTGAATAAATGTAAGTATCAAAGGATACAGACTAGTACACACATTTCAATAAACTGGGAAAAAGATCTGCCATGATCCCATGACCCAATCACTTTTACAAACAACTGAAAAGAACTACATTTTGGATGAAAGTTGTTTTCAAACTCTACAATGAATCATTTAATAAAACATGCAGCTACACCAACACAATTCTGGGACTAAACAATTATGAAACAGATTTCTATTGTATGGGGAGAGTTACCACCTGAAAAGCAGATCACTAACAGCTCAGAGTAATGTGGAACAATTCTTCTGTAGGAAAAGAGAAGTCAATAGTACATTTCTTTAATAAAAATATGATGAATTTGGAAGTTATTTATTAGCCTCTTATTAAAAACAAGAATTCAGGAAACTGTTTAACAAAGCTACTAGACTTTCTGATTGATGCTAATATGATATATCCATGAAGATAAGGATATCTGACTGAGTTTCCTAACAGCAACTGTTTACTTTTAGCTGCAAATTACTTATGACTTTTTTGGGTTTTGATGTATGGAACAATGAATTACATGCCAGAAAGAAATTAATAAAAACTTAATAATAAGCTAGGCAAGGGCAAGCTTGTTCATTCATCTAGAATCCTAAACTAATGCTTTGAAAGATACAAAATACCTGAAAATATGTTATCTACTTACAGGAAAATTATCTTACATATTATATTGTTGGCAGAAAGGCATATTCTCCTCCTTGTCTAAATCAATTCAATCTATCAAGTCATAAAACCTTCCAAGTGTCATACAGTAGATGACACCAAGTTGGGAGCAAGTGTCAAACTGTTAAGAGGATAGGAAGCTCTGCAGAGGGACCTGGAAAGGCTGGATAGATGGGCAGAATCCAACCACATGAGACTTAACAAGTCCAAGTGCTGGGTTCTACACTTTGGCCATAATAACCTCCTGCAGTGCTACAGATTGGGGACAGAGTGGCTGGAGAGCAGCCAGGCAGAAATGGACCTGGGAGTACTGGAAACTGAACATGAGCCAGCAGTGTGCCCAGGTGGCCAAGAAGGCCAATGGCATCCTGGCCTGTATCAGGAATAGTGTGGCCAGCAGAAGCAGGGAAGTGATTGCCCCCTTGTACTCAAGACTGGTTAGGCCACCAGTTTTGAGCCCCTGAATTTAGCAAAGATGTTGAGATGCTTGAACACCTCCAGAGAAGGGCAACAAGGCTGGTGTGGGGTCTGGAGCACAAGCCCTGTGAGGAGTGGTTGGGGTTGTTCAGCCTGGAGAAGAGGAGGCTCAGAGGAGACCTTATCACTGTCTATAACTACCTGAAAGGAGGTTGTAGTCAGATGGCAGTCCATGTCTTCTCCCAGACAACAAGTGATAGAATGAGAGGACACAGTCTCAGGCTCCACCAAGGGAAGTTTAGGCTGGATGTTAGGAAAAAATTCTTCACAGAAAGAGTGAGTTCCCATTGGAATGGCCTGCCCAGGGAGGTGGTGGAGTCACCGTCCCTGGAAGTGTTTAAAAAATGATGGATGTGGCACTTATTGCCATGGTTTAGTTGATGAGGTGGTCTTAGGTCACAGGTTGGACTTGGTGATCTCAAAGGTCTTTTCCAACCTAGTTAATTCTGTGAGAAAAAAAGATATAGGTATGTAGAACTACATCAACAGGACAGTAAAGACAAAGAGCAAGTCTTTTATTAGCCAAAATGGACTTGCGTTTTTTGGAGTCAAATGCCTACTAAACACAACTTTTAATATTAGATGAAAAACTAGACATGATCCAGTATAATGAGCACAGCCCAGAAAGCCAACTGTACCACAGGCCAGATCAAAAGCAGCATGGCCAGCAGTTTAAAAGAGATTCTCAGCAGAGGAAAGATGTGTTGGAGCATGTCCATAGGAGAGCCACAGAAATTATCAGAAAGGTGGAGTAAGTTGAAGTTGTTTGTCTTGGAGAAAAGAAGCCTCTGGTGAGACCTTATTGCAGCTTTTCAATATTTGTAAGGGGACCAATAAGAAAAATGGGAACAAACTTTTTGACACGGCCTGTTGCTATGGGACAAGAGGCAATAGTTTTCAACTGAGCGTTGATTCAGATTAGATATAAGGAAGAAATTGTTTAAGAGGAGAGTTGTAAAAAGCTGAACAAGGTTGCCCAAAGAGGCGGTAGGTGTCCTATCCCTGAAAACATTCAAGGTCAGGTAAAATGGAGCTCTGAGCGAACTGATTTAGTTGAAGATGTCCCTGCTCGTTGCAGGGGGGTTGAACTAAATGGACTTTAAAAGTCTCTTCCATCTCTAACCATTCTGTGATTCTAAGACTTGCACCTTCCTAGGTAAAAATGAGGTTATTTTAAAAAATACTGTGAAGACTAATGTTTCACTCCAGGTTTTAACTGTGACTACCAGGAAAAAAAAAATAAGTATTTTTTTTCCCAGAAAACATACAACTTGCGTGAAACGGGAAACAACATGAACGATCCATTAATTTCAACAATACAATTGTTCATTATTAAAAAGACTGTAATTGTAATACTGAACGGTCAGTGTCATTGTTTTTTTCTCACAATTTACGTTGGAGCCATTAGGCATTGAATACAAGTTGGTTCTCAGATGTGGTGGCTAAATTCCTTCCATTCTCATTGCTGAAGTCTTATCCTATGATAAGTAATTCCCAAGACATCTTGCAGTAGGAAGAATTCATGAATGAATGCATTAATAAGTGTTTCCTACTGCAGAGCTCACAGGGAATTCTTTGTAACACATCTAAGGAGTTTACAGACCTTCATTAGTCATATAAAAATCCCCAAATTTGCTTTTTAAAAACATACTCTTCTGTCGCTTTTCAAAATATCAAACCAGACAATTAAACATTAGCATGAAACAGAGCCAATGGCCCCATAAGTTCTTACCATGTACCACATGCTTGGCCACTTGGGATCATTGAAGTAAGTGGATTGGGTACCACCAGGTTTATAATCCCTCTTTATCCTTCTTTTAACCACCTGCTGTTGTATCCACTCCACCTGCAAACCAGGAAAACATGTGGAAAGTGTTAGAGTTGCATGGAGATTATCAAGAAATGTGTTCAGTCTTGAGATGCTTCCCATTACCATACCCCAGGACACATTTCATGTGAAAGAGTTCATTTTGGCAGTGTAAAACTGCAGCTCACTGTGGCATACTGTTCACTAAGAAAAACATCCAATTTCGCAAATGTTAAAAATCTACCTGAACAACTACTTAAAGACCCTGCTAGAAAGATTTTATTGGCTATCATCTTCTAAATACTATTGTTTCACTATTTTTCATTATCAGACTATTGCTTCTTCTGAATTTAGAAAAACAGATTCTTACACAAAATATACTAGTATATTACAATGAGCAATTAATTGAATTTCTCACAGGGTGGACTTGGTTTTATTTTTCTGTTCTGGAAAACAAAAACACTGCAAAATATATTCAAATGTTTTATTGGACCAATTATCTAAACCATCGTCACCACGTGGAGTGAAAAAAAACAAAATTAATCTTAAGTGACTCCGTATCACGATTCTCTCAGAAAGGCACTTCGGAACTTTATACTGAGCTCTCTCCTGGGAAAAAAGCTGGATACTTAGCAACAGCCCCAATTAAAACAACTACAAAAAAGATCCCGAAACAGGAAAAGAAATAAAAGGGCAAAAAATGTAATTCTAAAAGTTATATTCTTTTCTGTCTGACACCTCTTCAAAGATTCAGGACACATCCAAAGAGGCAACACCAAAACTGACATCAATCTTAGAGAAGAGAGGACACTGCACTTATTTTTGCATTAGTATCCTGGCTATGGTGCTGAAGGGAAAGCAAGAATTCTTTTTTCTCTCCCTCTCTCTCTCCCCCTCGTTTGCCAGTGTGCGTGTATCTCCAGGGGGTTGGATGGGGCCCTTGGGCCCAGCATCTGTTGGGGGTTGCCGACGGGGGCCCCCCTCTGTGTCTCGGGGACAGCAGGAGAGGCATGTTCCTTCTCCTGCACTTTCCCCTCCTTGGCAGGCAAGGGCCGGCGGTTCCACAGCTGCCCGTTCCTCCCCGCTTGCGGGGTGGGGTGGGGGTGCTGCAGCAGCATAGGGCCGGCCATTGGCGGCCATGTTCCGTGGAGCACGGTGGCCGCTATGTTCTGAGACCTGGGGCCACGTGGTCTCAGTGAGAAGGAGTTTTGGCGGGCTCTTTGTCAGGCAGAACTAGGGCGGAGCCAGGACAGGGTGGATTGGGTGGTGGCCGATGGGAGGGCACCACAGACCAGAACCACGCCCACAGAAGGGTAGCAGAGGCACTGCGCCTGTGGAACAGCCGGGAATTTGGGGGAGGGGCCGAGAAATCCTATAAAAGCATCACCGTCGCTCTGGGGCTTCCTGTTTTGCCGGTGGCTGGAAGAGACAGCGGTGTCTCACTCCCAACAGCCACGCCCGCCTTTTTTACCAAAATGCACGTGGTCTCGTAATTTGCCTCCTGGCTGGACAGAGAACCAGCTAACCTCTACTGCCACTGCTCATCTCCCAAGAAGAGGATTTCCAGCCCAACTTCCACTCTGGTTTGCTGATTTTAAAACCTCAAACCACCATCCATACTTTCGGAAAACCTCTCGGAACCCCTGGGCACCTTTTTGGTTAGCAGAGCATATTGCCGGCCCTGTACATCACAGCGCTCCCCTGCTGCACCCTCCGTGGTATGACACCAGGAACTTTTGGGTTTTTCTTTCCCTTGCTCCCTTCCTTGGGAAGGACAGTGGGTTTGGATATTGCGATTGTTCATTTTTTGTGGGTGGTAGTTATTTTTTTTTCCCTTGCTCATTCCACTTCAATTCCATTTTCTGTTTTCCTTGTCTTTTCAATAAACTGGGTGTTCATTCTGGATAGTTCCCTCATCATCTTCTAATAACCCTTAGTGGTCCAAACTACCACAATTAGCTATTCTAAATGGGAGCTAGTTTCTATAAATGTAAATAATATAAACTAAACACAGAAAAAACTCAGTTATATTTACACACATCTAGAAGCTCATATTTCTACTGATTTGTCTTAGGGGATATAGCTATAAAAATTCAATTCACCTCTTTCCAAGCAAGACAGCCATCTCCTCCTAGCAGGCAACTCTGCACCTTTTATTTGTGCTGTTTATGAGTATCTGTGTATGCACAAAAACACATTAATATATAAAAGAAGTTTACTTTCAGCTCACATATTTCATTGTCACTGGTCAGAGATGGTATAAATATTTTCCCTTAGCAGACAAATTGTTCTACTGTGCATTCACAACAGAGCTTCAAATCCTTAGACAGACCTACCATACCACTCTGGCTTCTACTTTTTGATCAGATAAAAATACAGGAAGACATCCCAGAATTTGTCTGGGGAGGATTCCTAGGACAGTCATGATAGACACTGACAAGGGATTTTCTTCATAAAAAAGAAACTAAATTTTCTCCTTCCGAAGATTTAACTTCAGGATCAAGAGTATTCTTAATGAGGAGAAATTATGCAGTCTAAGAACACAGATTAGCAGGTAGTGATCCCACTGAAATCCATTTCTCTATTAAATCTTCTAGGAACAATCACAAGTCATTTCATGCTTCTATGAGAATTGAGAAATTTGACAGAGCGCTTTTTGCTCCCGATTCTTGTCCTCTTTCATTTGAGTCTGAAATCCATCTTGGTGCATGTCCTCCCGAGAAATCGAGAGCTGACTGCTCCCTTCAGATCTTATAGGATCCAGAGGTGTCCTCAGCAGGAGGTGATGCCTAATCAGTCTTAGGCACCATCTGATGTAACAAAGTCTGGAGGCCTGTAAGATACACAAAGCGTATCTAGGCAAAGGCCAAGAGAGAGGGAGTCAAAAGACTTTGGTAAACACTAAGCCTCACAGCTGTTTTGAAGTGGAATCAACAACCCTCTCAACTAGCTCTCTCCTCCAGCAAAAAGACTGATTTATAACTGACTTCTAATGAATCCTATTTCCCTGTCATTTGCTGGTTATATATGCTTTCTTTTCCAGACCCTGAAAAGAGAAGCTTATTTTTAATTCAAAGTTTCTTTTCTTGCAGGTAGCCCATACCTCCCAACACATCACAAGCCAACAGAGTGGCATCCTGTGTAATGTTTTGTCTCTGACTCCCCAGCTGCCTGGAATGCTACAGATCATGGGCCTCTCTTCTACTACTACTACTACTATTTAGCAGTCATTAACATAAAAGCTTGTAGCCATTTGACAAAACAAGGCTTTTGAAGGGGGTTGTAAGAGAGCAATCTACTTGTCTGATTTAAAAATCAATTTTCCTCAAAAAGCCGTTTCGGGAAGGGGGGGTTGCCTTGGCCAGGATGGAGCGGGACCTGTGCCGGTCTTGGTGCCTCTGAGGCCGGGGCCGGCCGGCAACAGCTCCTTTTTTACCGGGGCCAGGCGGCGGTTTCTAGCCCCTCTGTCCCCGCTGCTCCTGGGAGCACGGGGGCTGGGCGGCGGCTTATCGCCAGCTGCCGTCGCCACACGTGACCCCGGGGCTATCTTGTGCAGCGTAATCCAGACAGCTTTTGTTCCTGCCCATTGTTCCCCTTCCCTGTGAAGTGTGCAGCACGGGACCGTCCCTTCCCGCACGGGCACAGCGGCTTCTTGGGGAGAGTGGCGGTCTGGGGGCACAGCCGCAGAAAGCCCCGGTGTCCCTCCGGGGTGGCGGCTTCTTACCCCCACCCTGGGGAGAGTGGGCGGCGGCCTGCAGCCCCGTGCCGGCCGTGGCCAGGAGTTTCAGCACCACGGCTGCCGATGGACAGCAATAGAGAGCTCACCCTGGCACCGTCTTGGTGCTGTGGCATCTCTGAGGTGCAGCCGCCATGAGAATAAAGATGGCGCCTAACGACTGAACTCGTAAGTTCTTCAACAAGAAAACACTGGAAACTGAGGTGGGCCCGACTGACTGGACAAATGGGAAGCTAGCTTGGCCAGGAAGAAGGCAACGATATTCCGGCGACGATGGAGAAGGCTTAAAAGTCGAAGCACGGCCCCGCTCCTGTCTCTTTTTTTTCAGCCATCGCTGCTGGGAGAAGCATCACAGCCCCGGTGTCCAGCGCCTGCAGGCCCCCGGCGGGATTCCACCCATTCCTCTCACCCCAGGGGCCATTTGGCTAGCAAGTATTCTTCGGACAAGGGAGGGAGGGGCTGGTTTTCACCTGTGTTTGTGTTTTTCAGAGACTAAAGGGCCAGAAGTGCTTCCAAAGAGAGAGGAAAAAGAAGGAGACACCCTTTCCTACCCTTCCTCCCAGTTTCTTTCAACTAGTCACCTGGCTGAAGGGAACAGTTCCCTTTCTTCCTTTTGTGTGTTTGTTTTCCCTCCTGGCGTGTTGGGGGTCCCTCAATAATTCTGGGGGGGTCCTGTGGGTTACCCTACCTCTCTAATTTAATTCCTTGTAATAAACTGTTCTCCTGCTGACCATTCTATTCAGTTTTTCTGTCACCTTTATTAAACCCACCCCCTTGAATGCTAAAAAAGTGGTCAAACCACAACAAAGCTTCATTGGGTCTGAAAAAGCAATTATAGTTTTTCATGGTTTATACAGATTCATCTTCCAAGCCTAGTTATGAGATTTGGGTCATTGTGCTAGAAACATGTTCAACTGAGTGATACATGTTAACCATGTAGAGAAAGTTGGCCAACACCACACAGAGCATACCATGCCATGCATAATAACCCATTCCTATCTTGAATCTTTGGGAAGGAATTAAAAATGCCTACCACCAACACAATCTGAGGATCTGACAGTGCTGTAAAAGCATCCACAAAAACAAAACCAATGAGATAGACTCAGCAGAAGAGGATTAAACCTTCTACCATTGCCACCTCTAATTTAGATGCATAAGCATTAAAGGAAGTAGGTGTTCACTAAAATTACTATTGCCTAGAGGAACCATAAATCAGAGACCTAAGGCATATAATTCGGCATTAGGGAGTCATGCATTAAGGGTTTGGTAAGAATTACCAGTAGAAACTGTGTGAAGTTTTGGAAAAACACCTTTCTTTTGTTAATGGAGCCAAAGAAGTATAAAATATACCAGGAGACACACTAGTTTAATCAGAACTTCAGCAACCTAATGCCATTTCTATATGGATGAATTCAGGTTTTCCTGACTAGACAAACTGCAAAGCTCTTTACTATTCACTATGAAAATATGTTGTCTGCTGATCATTAAAAAGATTGAAACATAACAGCAGCATAGCATTTCTGGAGACTGATACATGCACACATTGCTGCCTCAAAAAAGCCCAATTAATTCCTTTTCTCCATTTTCTTTACTCCAGACAATACTATGGAGAACACTTACCAGTTATTTAGTCCGAGCAATTATAAACACTGCAGGACTGCACACTTCCAGTTTATTGGAACACATATAATTTGACACATAATTAATTTTTCTACATATTATCTGCCTCCTTTGAACTAAAAAGAACTATTTGTTGCAGGGCATGGCTCTATGACATGCTAGATGTTACTCATAATTCTTATTTCCTCATCTCCTAGCAAAATCAGGAAAAACATAGAGTAATTTTGCAGAAGGGCTGTGCAGCTTGCATGATCAGACTCAAACAGACTAAAAGAAACATACCTTCTAGTCTTCCCACAAAACCTGATGACTATTTTATGTGTGCATAGAATTCTCTAAGCAAAATAGCTGTCTGAGTTCATACAAATACAGATGTGGGTAAATGGCATCTTTTCCTAAGTATGCATAAGGGAAGATAGTGCAGGTAGCTCTTTAATGCAGTTAGCTCTTTAACAATTGAATGGAATGCAACGCAATGCAATGGAATATTTCAGCTGGAAGGGACTTACAACAATCATCTAGTCCAACTGCCTGACCAACTCAGGGCTGAAGAAATATTAAATCATGTTATTGCGGGTATTGTCCAAATGTCTTTTTAGCACTGACATGCCTAGGGCATGAACCACCTCTCCAGGAAGCCTGATCAAAGTGTTTGACCACTCTCTTGGTAAAAAAATGCTTCCTAAACTTCAGTATGAACCTCCCCTGATGCAGCGCTGAACCATTCCCACATGCCTGATCCCTGGATACTAGGAAGAAGAGATCAGCACCTCGCCCTCCTTTTCCCCTCCTCAGTAATCTGTAGAGCACAGTGAGGTTGCTTCTCAACCTCCTTTTCTTCAAACTAGACAAATCTGGTGTAAAACATTAGGACTCACTGTGAACACCACAGACATCCACATCAGCGAAAGGCAGAAGTCAAACACATCACTCTCAGTTGCTGACTGTGCACTGCTAAGGGGGAGACAATGTAGGATGCTAGACGGACTAGCCTAAAGCATCCCGACATATCTGATTACAGTCTTATCTATAGCTTTGTCTGGAAGACTTTTAGAGAACACCTTATGTTCAGATATGCTGACTAATTGTTTTTATTCTGAGGTTGTACTGATATAATCTTTCACAATACAATTTAAAACATCCCTGGAAAGCAATTCGTTCATCTGACAAGTCAGTGCATAAAATTTTGCTTACATAAACTATTCTTTCTATTTAAATAGAATAGCTTACTTTAAGTTGTACAATCACTAGTTTATGTTACTGAAAACAGGGCCAAGACTCAGCAGTTATTTTAGTACTGTGAAATATATTACCTTTGAGTATTTTATGAGTGTATTCATCCATATGTTACTGTTGAATACCCAGTATATCTTGTTTGATTCTGTATGAAAAGAACTCATTTGAATAAAAATATTTGCTTTTAAAAGGTGTCCACACTTTCTAATCCAAAGGCTTTGAAAGACTATCTCTGGAGTAACTCATTATACAGATTCCCATTTCTTGCCAAAAGGAAAGTCTATGCGAACAGTGCATTTTAACATTTCAATAAAGCCATACCTACTGAAGGGGAACAGTAGAAGTTTTCCCATTGACTTCAGCTTCAAAAGTTCCACTTCCTGAATGTCTAGAAATCAAAGCCAAGCCAGATTGAAAACCAAACTGTTTTAAAAAAAAATCACCAGTCTCCTCATTTCAGCACTCACAGGGTTGTTCTGTGCATGATGCAGCTCTTCTTCACCTGGAATACTGCTATGGCAATAAAAGCTGCTCTGAGCTAATTCAAACATCCTTCTTCTCTCCTTAAGGGCTAAAATTTGAAATGCAATGTTATCTCTGTGTGAATCGAAACTGCTTTGTATCACATTCAGCCTCATTGATTCAACAGAATTCTCAGGAAAGGAGCCGCAAGTGCGTATGCTGCAGTAAGATTTACCTCACCCAGCGTTCACAAACTGTGAAAAAAAAAGTTTGAAAAATGAAAAAAAAAAGTAAATTACATGTTGTAAAAAAAAAAATCACCACTTTATCAGTGCAGTATGATTTCTAACATACAAACACCAGAGTGTTGTGGAAGAGTATTTTTTCAAATATACCAAGAGGGGATCTGCTTGAATAAATATTTCAACATTATTACAAATGTAGCAAGTACAATATGTGAAAATGCCATTACTATAAAGCAGAAGTTACAGGCAAGCTGAAAGTGTCATCTTTTCCACCTTGAGGAAAACATGTTTGGCGTAAAAAAGGCCTCCTAACTCTGAAGTAGGTTATAAATTTCATACTAGTATCTATGACTTCTATGTTGCAAAATTAAACACGAAGGTGTTTAATGGGTCGGCAGCCTATGAAGAAAAGATCCTGAAGCTGCTATTCCTCAATGTAATTCTAACTGCAACCTTTGTATTGCCATCATTCACCTTAATCTCTCCTACGCCTGTAAGAAAAAAAATTGCAAATTCCTCCTCAGATAAAAGGAAAGCAGGTGCCACAGAAACACTACACATTAAAGAGAAAAGTAGAGAGAAAACTCAGGGAATATGGTAAGTAACATCCAGTGAGCAGTGAATCTGCATGTAGCCAGGACAGATCAGCAAAAAGGGTAACGCTCATCATGTGGAAAGCTGGCACTGAACAGCATTGCAGCACTGTTACTTAGAGTTTGTCTGCAGAGGAATTGCTCTGGGCAAGCATCTTTCCTCCCAGTGAGGGTGGTCTCATGCTGCATCTAGCACACTTTATTCTTCACTTGCCTAAAGACCCTCAACACTCATGTACATGTGGGTTCTGATACACATAGCAGGACTAGAGAGAAATGTGGATGGCACTCCCAGATACAGAATGTGAGACTGTGCTCGTCCCACAATAGGCCATAGAAGAAACACTGTTCTAACAGTTACAACTTCTTGAAATTCAGTAAAGCTTTCAATACTGTCTCTCATAGTATCCTTCTGGACAAAATGTCCAGCACACAGCAGGATAAACACATCGTGCTGTGGGTGAGCAATTGTTTCATGATTCAAGCACAAAGGGTAACAGTGAGTGGGGTGACATCAGGCTGGTGATCATTATTGGGGTTCCACAGAGCTACATCTTGGGCCTCTGCTCTTCAACATCTTCAGGACTGGAAGGGATGCTAAGCCAGTTTGCAGATGACACAAAACCGGGAGGAGCTGTTGACTCTGGAAGGCAGGGAGGCCCTGCAGAGAGATCTCAACAAATCAGAGGGCTGGGCAATCACCAAACACATGAAGTTCATCAAGGGAAAGTGCTGGATTCTGCATCTGGGATGGGGCAACCCTGGATGTTTATACAGATTGGGGAATGAGAAGCTGGGAAGCACTGCCATGGAAACGCACCTAGGGGTCCAGGTCAATGGCAAGTTGAGTCAGCAGTGCCCCGGCAGCCAGGAGGACATCAGGAAAAGCATTGCCAGCCAGTCAGGGGAGGCGATTGTTCTGCTCTGCCCTACACTGGTGCGGCCTCATCTTGAATATGGTGGTAGTTTTAGTCACCACAAGATAAAAAAGATATTAAGCTGTTTGAGAGTGTCCAAAGAAGGGAAGCCAAAATGTTGAAGGACATAAAATTGCACCTTCTTAATAAACTGAAAGGCTGATTCAGTGTCCACTAGGGGGTAAAACTTTAAGCCCTCTAAACTTAACATCTAGCAGCTAAAATGTCTTCGGGTTTCATGTTTGTTTTACCATAGCAATTAATATATATATATATATATATATATATGTATTTACAAAAAAACCCGTAGAAACTGTTGATGGATTTATTTTCCTTAGACTAGTTCTACAACTCTTGTCATAAATCATTTAAGTCCTTCAGAAATCTGCATGTGCTAATTTAAGATGGCCTTAAATCATCTACTAAATGACTTCTTAGGAAGACAAATCTCTCCCACAGGATCAAATTCAAATGTCAAAAATTACCAGTGTAATTGCAAACGTATTTATTCAGTCAAGAGTTTGTCATGGTTTTAACTGCCATAAATATGCACAGCAGTTCAGAAAATCCAATGAGAATTAGTAAGACAGTAAAAATATTCCACAATTAAGTTATAATAATATCCAACAGTGGTATAATGACCTTAGCAAAGTAAATACATCTCCTGAGTAGTCTCTTCACTTAATCAAAACGTCCTTGATACAAAGTAAGAAATTACCATCAGCAACTCACATATTTCCAGCACTTTTGCTTAATGATGTTTTGCCAACAAGGAGATTTTTGACATACAAATTCAGTCACAAAGCACACACTAAATATCAAATACAGCAGTTTTCTGATCAGAGTATTTTAACCCACAGGAAAAACTGATGCCATTTGAGTTCATTTGATTGTGCCTGATTTGCTACTGTTTAGTATATCCTTAATCATAAGGTAAGGAGAAATTATTTTTTCCAAACCTACCGTTTATATCATATACTTAGAAGCAAGTACTTAAAACTCAGAATTTAGCCAAAAGTACTTATACTAGGCTTCAGTTTTAGAGTTTTGTTGGATTTCACGCTTTATGGAAGTATCAGTGCATACTTTACAACACCCCATTTCACTAGTTTTCTGGAATTTCCCATGCCTTTGTAGCACAACTTGATAATTACTCCTATTTAGAATCACAGAATCACTACCATTGGAAGAGACCTTTGAGATCATGAAGTCCAACCATCAATCTAGAACCATGTTCACCATTAAACCATGTCCTCAAATGTCATATCCACAGGTTTTTTGAACACTTGCAGGGATGGTGACTCTACTACTTTCCTGGGCAGCCTGTTCCAATGCTTTACAACACTTGGTATGAAAAAAAAATTCCAAATATGTAATCTAAACCTCCCCATAAACAACTTGAGACCATTTCCTCTCATCCTGTTATTTGTTACCTGAGAGAAAAGACTGACTCCCACCTTCCTACAACTTCCTTCCAGGTAGTTGCAGAGAACAGAAAAGTATCCTCCTGAGTTTCTTTTCCAGCACCCCCAGCTCCCTCAGCAGCTCCTTATATGACCTACGTTATAGACCCTTCACCGGCTTTGTTGCTTGTCTCTGGACTTGTTCCACCACTTCAATGTCTTTCTTACAGTGAAAAGCCCAAAACTGGACATAGGACTTCAGATGCAGCTTCACCAGTGCTGCTCACAGGGGGTCCACTGCCCTGGACCTGCTGGCCATACTGTTGCTGATACAAGCCAATGATGCCACTGGCCCTGGCCTTCTTGGCCACCTAGCCACACTGCTGGCTTATGTTCCACCACTGTTGACCAGCATGCCTTGGTCCTTTTCCACCAGGCAGCTTTCCAACTACTCTTTCCCCAGCCTGTAGTGTTGCATGGAGTTCTTGTGACCCAAAGGCAGGACTGACACTTGGCCTTATTGAATCTCATACCATTGGCTTCAACCTATTGATGCACCCTGCCCAGATCCCTCTGCATAGTCCTCTTACCCTCCAGCAGATCAATACTCTACTCAACTTGCTGTCATCTGTGAACTTGCTGAGGGTATACTCAATATCCTTGTCTAGGCTGTCGATGAAGACACCAAACAGGGCTGATCTCAATACTAAGCACTGGGGAGCACCACTCTTTCACGGCCAGTGTGTTTGTCTCTGATTCATCACTTCAAATCATTAGAGGAAAATTGCTACCATTGTTACCTCTGGAACAAGCAGCCACTGTCTGTTCTGAATCCCAGCCTTACAGCCATCAGTGAAGTTTGCTGGTATTAAAACACTGATTATTGCAGCTCTTAAACATCATTATCATCATCATAGGAAATAAACTGCAAAAAGCTACCTGTAAAAGACACATACAGCCAGCCTAAGAAAACATTGCTGTTCAACCCCCAGGCAAATGTAAAAAGACTTAAGTTTCTTTTCTTACTTTCAGTAGGCTAAAGAAAGTGAAACGTTTTTTTGAACTGACACACTATTTCCATACTTTGCAAAATGCTGACAGTGCTTCCAATGAGGCCATATCTCTCAATTTCTACAAAACAGACAACATAAAGGTTGGAGTCATGCTTGATTAATAATCTCCATTTTGCAACTTTTAGATGATCCCTGTGCACATTCTGACATTAGAAATGCGTCAAAAACAGTCCATTCTTACGGATTCATAATTCACAACACTTGTCATATCATAAATTGAGAAAAAGAAAACAAAGATCTTATATCCATGGGATAGATTTTTAAATTGCATGTACTAAAGCATTTCGGTCTCCAGTCAGACCATTTATGGGGTTGCAGTGTGGTCTTTACTGTCTTGACAAAATTTCTGTCATCTGCATTTATGTCACTCAATAGCAATCTTTATTAGCTATTTCTACATTGTTTTCTGTTGGGATAAAAGGACTTTAAAATGTGATTCTTACATGATTACTGTATATGAATACTTTCTGTACTAATAAAACCTTTTTTTTTCTAATCAAGACAAACTTTGAATATGCAAACATATCTTCTGAAGCATACAAACTTAAGCTTTATTGAATACACCAAGGACCCAGGAAAGAAGTCCAAATATGAAAATATGATGAAGAGAAAAATAGATCTACAAGAAAGTGTTAGTAGGTGTTGTTTGTAGCTGAGGAAAGGGCAGTCTTCTAAGGTCACAGTGTCCAAACACATATGCAGGTCATCAAACTGCTAAACAAGAATATTCTTCAAACTCAAAAATAGTTACAGCACTGGGAAGCGGTTGAAAGTTGAAGCTACACATGAGGCAAAAATAAAAACATCTTAAAAACTTCTGGACACTTTGCATTGCTGGCAGTGTTTTAATTAAAACTGAAAAACTTCTAAAACCTACGCTCTGCATCAAACAGAAATTAATTCTGGTGAGCCACACGACATCTAGTCAGAGATGATTTGGCTGTATGATCACAGTGTTTCCTTTTGATCTTACAGGCTATAAGTCTATTATCAACTGTATTTTGGAGAAATACTTACCTTACAAACAGCTTGGAAAACAGAAAACTTTTTAGAATTCAGAAATTCTGGTTTTATTGCACAATCACAAGAAGTTGAAATGATAACTACAGGTGACACGAGATTGAGTCTCAGTTTGGTAAACCCACTTAGTATGAAATTTTTAAAATGTATCTTTCACTAAAGCAAAGATAAACAAATATTCTGGTCTTTAAATATATTTATAACTTCAGTGTCAAGGAGAGTGACTGCACTTATTCTCCCTCAAAATAATAAAAAAAAACCCCTTGAAAAATAATGTCAAATAATAATCTAGGTTAAACACAGTTTATATAAGCACAGTGACATACTAGTGGGTATGATTGCTTTAAGTGGATTATATGGATTTAGAATAAGTGTTTTATTCTGCTAAAATGTTGCTTGTATTCATAAAACACTGTGACATCAAGAGAAATACAATTCCACAGAATAAAATGCATAGTGTGCATTTGCAGAAGATTTTAGTCAACTGTCAGCATTGTTATCATTTTGCAGGTGGAGAGTCAGAAGCAGGAAGGAGTAAAGTGGTATGCTGAAGGCTACACACATTCAAGCAACTGTGAACAGGATGTAGCTGTCTGGCACTTCCTCTGAGCCACGAAAACTGCTAACTATCTGCTAGAGTGAAATAGATCAGCCAAGGGTGATAAGTGGCCTTCCAGTGACATTGGCTTTTTAAAATGATTGCAAAAGAAAGGAGATTTTTATACACAAAAAATTTGGCTAGTGGGGATATTCTTCTGTTTTGTTTTGGGGAGTAATGTCTTTCCAGCTCCCTGTTCCTGCCTATCTTACCTATGTGTAACATGACTTCTTACCGTCCACCATTTAGAATAGCTGGGTGAGACAACCACTGGAAATAAACATGATTGTCTTGCATGTCAGAAGAAGGCAGACAGATGCATAAAAATCTTGAGCATTACACCAGGAACATACATTGCTACCAGAATGTTTTCCAAATGCAAAAGTGAAAAAAGAAAGGAACTTTAATCCATCTTTTTATTAATGTACTGCACTACAATCAGTATCATCAGCATCAGAGGAAGCTGGGTCTCCTCAGGAAATGGTGTGTAGAAGCTGTTCTGTTACACTACCAGACAGTCTGTTCTAAGACGCGTCTATCCAAAATATATTTTCTTTCAATCTCTCCTTCCTTCCCCCATGACGTTCTGACATTTGGCCTTCCAGGATCAGTTGCTTCCAGAATGGTGCATCTTTCCATGGTTCAAAACCAGAATGTCTTCAATTCCTTCCTTCCTGATTCTTTCTGTCATCCAGCATTTTTATAGCCCAGTAGCCAAACCACCAATTTACTATCTTTCATTGTTAGCAATGGAAACAGACTCTAACGACAGCTAAGGCATAGTTAGTATAACACAACATAGCTGCAGCTGTCAGAGCTGCTGTCTTCCCTGTCAAGCTCTTAGAATACAGACTAAAAATTGAGGACTAATTCTCATTATTTTTTTAAAAAATTCAGTCATTCTATCATTTTTCACCTATAAACCCACTTTGCTGATAAAAAACACAGGACTACTCTACTGGAACTGTAAAGAAACTCAAGTATTAACAACTACTAGCATCTAAGGACTACCAGGAGGTTTTGTCTATAACTCTCTGGTTTTTTATATTTATACCTGCTAAGATGAAATTGTCATCTGGGTTTAAATTTCCTGCACATGGATTTATCTAAAGTGCTTTTGTTGTTTTTAAGGATGAGCAAAATCCTCTAGCAGTTCCTGAATTGTGAAAGGAATGTAACACCCTTTCCTTTTAAGGCTGCAAATGGCTTTTCCTTGGTCTTGGTTGGTTTTGTTGTTGTTTGGATCCTTTTAAATAGCAGTTACACTCACAAAACAAAGCTGCACAAGTCTATATGACCTGCCTGTATGTCCCTCCATTAGTGGTCTCACTTTGAGTGAGGATGAGCATTTCCAGCTCGCATAGGGAGAACCAACCAGATAAATATGCCACTAAACAAGAAAGCATTCTGACAGAGAAGTCCAGAGAGAATCTTACCCCAGAATGAAAAGACATTAGAAAGTATGTAGATAACTCTAAACTGGAGCTGCAATGAGATGATCTTTAAGGTCCCTTCCAACACAAACTATTCTAACTCAGGATACGCAAGCTGAGCCCAACAACGCCTAATTAAGTTAGCTTTTCATCATGCTGCATACACCTTCTGCACTCTCAACAAAAGCAGCTGCAACCGCTACTAGTCCCTGCTCAAATATATTGCCAGCTGAAGAGTCCCACAGTGTGCCTCACCAAACTGGAGTGCATGCAGCCCAAATAATTTCTCCTTACTTTAACTCCATGGTTGTGATCCTGACATGTCCTCTGACAAAGCAATAGATGGACAGAGCTTTTCCCCTCCTCGCTTTTGTTATTAATGCACAGTAAACTCTGTAATTATGATATTCTGAAACACTCTAATACCTACAGAATGTGAGGTAGAAAACAAAAGAAATATTCATAACTAATTAGCTGTATCTTAAGTACTTCATTTTCTAAAGTAAGATACTAGATGCTAAATGCATTTAGGTCTACTAAAGACATTTTTCTGAATTTGTCCACTGCTGGGATTAGCACTGCAACTCCAGATCTGCCTTAATAATCATTAAATGTTATACACCCTGAGGACAAAGTGGTCTTTATGCCATAAACATATGTCCATATATTGACATGTCTGCAGCCACACAAGATTTCTCAAGCCCACATTCAGTGAAGCAGTCACAAAGTGAAGCACAAACACATTTTGCCAGATCTAGGTATTAGAATGCTGGTTTCTTTTTGGATACAGGACCATTAACAGGCTTGAGTACCTTGCACAACCCTCATCAGAGCTTCTCAATAATAAAATGATATGTAACAATGACTTGGAAATTCAAAAATTCCATACCAGTAGCAGAATAGGTTGTGGACAAGACCTAAATTGCATAATATGGAAAGTACTGGAAAAGAAATGGTAACTTCGATTTTCTGCTATGCTCTGCCTTAGAGCCTCTCACTAGTCTGGACAATGTAGTCTGGACTGTTTGCCAGGGGTGCAGAAGGGGTAACTGGAAGCTGGGTGTAGCATCAAAGCTTATGGTGGTACATTCATGTGAACTTGTGCATTTGTGTGTAAATCACTCCCATTCTGTGCACACAGAAACAGCATGGACTGACACAGAGGTGAATACTTCCCCTCCTTTCACATTTTCTATGTGCAGTGCTTATTGTTTGAATGGTGGGTGTCAGCACTCATGGGAATAGAGACTTGGGCCCTGATCATTTGCATACTAATCCCAAATACACACTGCTCAGCAGAGGTAGTGGTGCTCTTAAAGGGTTAAGCAGTCCAGTCTTACCAACACAGACGTGAACACAGCTTTGTATGCATTTTCCTAGTCTTGTCCCATCCTCAGGAAGAACTTCAGCCCTAAATACAGCTTTCCAGGCTGCAGAAATATTCCTACAAGATGCTCTGTACAGTATTCAAACTCTTTACTGGTAACTTTTATGTCTCATAAATTCTTCAAAGACAACAGCCAACATGGTGTAACTTTAAAAAAGCTTGACTTTGTTATCACCACACCAGGGGCTCAGGAGTTTTTTGGCAAAACTGCATTGCATAAACAGCATAAGAAAAGCTAATGAGATTTTCACCAAACTTTCTTTCTAAAAGAAAACCAGAGGAAATCCAATTCAACAGTCAGTGACAAATCTACTAATCATTGAAATTAAAGAATTAAAACAAAAAGGGGATATTATACATAACTATAAGTCAATAATTAAATTATGTTGACAGTTATCTATTAAGAAGTATACTACAAAGAAATGGCACCATTTTTGGAACAGATTTTAAACTTAAGATCAGCAGGAACTGGCAAGAGAACCACAAAAAAGAGTATTCTTCTTAATCCCTCACAGACCAAGGCCATAAAAAGACCAGGAAAAAAACCCAAGAGACACTTTCCTCTGAATATTGTACCATCTCACATTACTAATTTTCACTGTGAAAGCTGGTTGTTTTGCAGAAGTGGATCTGCAGACATAAATGTTACGCATATGGTTTTGCAAAGAGGCATAGCACAGTGATTAGTGCATTAACAAAATTCCTGTACTCATCTAGGAATAATGTTGGACCTTACATTCCAAGAATAGCACATACTTAATAGCATAGTATTGTCTTCACTTTGTTTTAATGAGAAGCAGAACCTTAGAAAAGAGATAGTGTCTCAATTCTTGTAATGCTGTATGCCATTCAGATGCATGTCCTCTGGTATAGTATTTCATATAAAAAATGCAAAGCCTTTTTCCTGAGACACATGTGTAGGTTTTCTTACCTTTGGTTCCATTGAAATGAAGCTGTGGGTACCTCTACTTGAGAGAACTGACCTTTTAATTGTTTTACTATGGTAGAAGTGGTAGTAATCCTTCAGTGTCCCAATCTGTAAAAGCAGGGAAGAAAAAAGGAGAGGGAGACTTAATTTATGAAAACTGGTTTCTGTTTTTCATTTCTTAAAGTCTATAAACTATGCAATTTCCTGTGTGCTGAAATGTTACTTGAACCCACTGATCACCTTTCAAAAGAAGGACATATGATATGAAATAGATGGAGTATCCTTCAGGGAGTAACTGCATAACCAAAGATTATAACTAAACTGCTTAGTCTGGCTGCATCTACCTTTCTAATGTTTTATTTATATGCAATACTTTAAGTCATTCTATATCAATCTATATCCAAACTGTCCTCGAACGGCAAGTATTTCAATCATCAAATGGCTATAGGGCTATTAAAAAGTATTTCATCTAGTTTGCTTAAGGAAATATACTGTAAAATATACTAAAGATGGTTATTTATATAATTAAATTATGAAAAGGGCATTTATGGCATCAGACCATACAATAAGAACAGTTTTCCCACTCTGTCAAATGAAAGGAAAAAAAATAAGTAGAAGAAAGAAAGATGGAAATGATAACTTCATAGGATAATAACTCACTTGAGGTACAAATTCAATTCATGCAAAATAGCAAATTTCACAATGGTATAATAAAAATACTTCTTATTCATTCAGTACACAATAGCAATGTAAATATTAAACTAAGATGACCTTCACAATCTGAAAAAGAAATTTTCCTTTCCAAAGACATTAATATCTAACATTCTTAAGTGAAACTTCAGTTTCACTCACCTATAAACAAACACTCAGTCTCACTGTCTTCAGAATATCTCTCCAACTCATTTGGAATTTTATCTATTATTGCACTGTAAATCTCGTAAGACACTTAATAATTTAGTCTCAAGTTCCTTAATGATAAGCAGAAATAAAAGGGACAATTGAGCTTACTGTCTTTTCAAGTTATAACTCAAAGCAACGTAAGAAAACAGGATTGGTTTTGCAAATAGAACTGAATGGAATCACCAAAGAGGATGGAGCAACAGTCAGAAACTTTCATCTTAAAAAACAAAAATCACAGAATCACTGAATCAAGTAGGTTGGAAAACACCTCTGAGATCATTGAGTCCAGTCTTTGACCTAACACCACCTTGCAGTTCATTCCAATGCCCGATCACTCTTTCTGTGAAGAATTTCTTCCTATTGCCCAACCTAAACCTCCCCTGGCACAGCTTACGACTGTGCCCTCTTGACTTACTGCTGGTTGTCTGGGAGAAGAGACCAACCTCTCTACCTGGGTATGACCCCTTTTTAAGTAGTTGTAAAGAGTGGTAAGGTCTCCCTTGAGTCTCCTCCAGGCTAAACAACTCCAGCTCCCTCAGATGAGAACTCCTCACAGAACTTGTTCTCCAGTCCCTTCAAGAGACTCACTGCCCCTCTTTGGACATGCTTGAGCACTTCAACAACCTTTCTAAATTAAAGAGCCCAGAAGTGGGGACAGTACTTGAGGTGCAGCCTCACCAGTGCCAAATAAAGGGAAAGAATCACCTCCTAGGTTCTGTGGCTACACTACTCCTGACATAATCCTACAGTATTTTGAATTTGCATCTACAAGAACACACATGAAGGAAACTTGAAAGTTCAACAGTAAAGATTCAAAGAGAATTGGAAGTAAGTTACTGAAAAATGCCAAGAATATAGTTTAAGAATATCAGAAAACAAAAATCTAGCGAAAATATTAAAGTAGACTACAAATAAATATTGATAGAGAATATCAGCAATTTAAATGAATTTGCCTAATGGGGAAAACTGCAACAGGGTCTGTGTAGTTGGTCCATCATTTACCTTCATTTCAGGAAGAGTGACTTATTTTAGTTTAAGTCAAACACCAAAACATTTAATGAAATCAAGTCAGTGTATCATAAATTAAATAGGAATTGATTTGTCTAAGCCTAATTAAAGTATATTAGCATTGGAATAATTTTCATGCTGCCTTCTCTTTCAAAGGCAATTACAGGTGAAGTCATGAAACTCTGTAGCATGGATGAACCCAGCTGCAGTGAACAGGGCAACACATCTGGATGGTGATCGGTCACCCATGCTGATCCTCATGGCTTAATCCTAAGAGTAGCTCTGTTCAATATATTTATCAGCTATCTGGATATAGGAGTTAAGCGCTCCCTTAGCAAGTTTGTTGATGATACCAAACTGGGAGGTGCTGTTGACTCTCTTGAGGGACCAGAGGCCTTGCAGAGGCATCTGGATAGATCAGAACATTGGGCTATGATTAACAGGATGAAATTTAAAAGTAGAAATGCTGGATTCTGCATTGAGAAGGAAGTAACATTTACAAGTGTAAAATGGGAGAGGAGTGGCTGGAGAGCAGAGCTGCAGAGAGGAACCTGAAGGTGCTGGTGGATATTAAGCTTAATGTGATTCAGCCATGCAGCCGAAACATCTGTACAGCTGAACATGAGTAGGGAAGTTGTTCCAACTACTGAGAAGAAAGGTAAAAGATGTTTCTTAGCTTGTAAATAAACTTTTTTTGCTAAGAGACAAATCTTCTAAACATCTTCGAAGTGCTCTTCTCCCAGTGGGATGAATGGAAAACAATGTCCTGCTGATCTGGTAAATTGAAGGATATACTGTAAGGGTCTCAATTTCTCCAGTCTTTAATGATTTTGGCTTTAAACGCATTTAGAAAGGAATACAGATCAGGTCCAAATCTGGTTCTGAACTCTGTAAAGCACTAGAAGAGCCAAAGAAGCACAGAAGCACCCCGTGCAGACCTGTAACATAAAACATTGTAAATAACCACATCAATGTATTTCACGTGAGGCTGAATCCTTCCTGTCTTGCAATGAATTTCCTAAGTGCTAACATCCTTGACAGAAGAAAATATCAAAGACAGAGAGACAAAGACAGTTTATCAGACTAATATTATAATACCATTGTAACAAAACCACTTAAACTCTATTTCAAACCTTTTTTTTAGATTAAAGCATTCTCAGTTTTCTCTGAAATATTCCTGGTGTACTCTGTATAGTGTGACAACATTTTAAGCATTTTCATAGAACCACATTCATGAAATTCTATGAAATTTAATAGAATGAAAACACTTTGTAGAATAACCTGGATGACACCAAGCTGAGCGGTGGAGTTGACACGTGGAGGATGAGATGCCATCCAGAGGGACCCAGACAAGCTCAAAAAGTGGGCCTATGGGAATCTCATGAGGTTTAACAAGATCAAGTGTAAATTGCACTTCAAAATGAAATCTGAAATCTCACAAAGTGAGCTCACAGTCCTTACTGATTCCTGTTGGGCCCTTGTTATCCACAGGTGTATACAGGTTTGTTGATACTACAGAAAAACTGCTAGTTTTCCCTTTCTTTTTTGTGACCCTCCAGACTTAAACAAGCATTAGGTATCTTAAATCCAGGGTTCACATCTCAGCATTTATTGACAAGAAATTCCTGCAGAGGCTTTTAGCCATTCACTGACCTACTGAAATTAAGGCACTCTGACATAGTTACAGAGGCTGGGAGCAGTTTATCACTATGTGGGTATAACCAAAACAGTATATTCTCTATCTTCTATGTCATTTCTGATGGACTGTTAATAATGAATCATTTAAAGAAGTTGTCCAGGGCACACCACAGGCCGTTATAGATAAGGAAGGAGAGAGAGTGTCTCTTTACACACCAAGGACTCAGTTATGATAACTCCCCTCCGGGGAGGCATTAACATCTTCACACCCAGCTGGAGGGGTTGTCTCTGCTAATGGACTCAACCGCATTGGCATAATAGGCAGTTACAATGACCTGGATCACCAGAGTCCAAAAATATCCCATGATTCATAAATCACCCACTGTAAAATTCCCCACCCTGGGGGAGTACTGGGCATTCCCACCTGAACCTGGGGATATATCATCTTTGGTGTTTGGGGACTTGGGTTACCACTCATTGAATCCAGAGGGGGACCAGAACTTCAGCAGGACTGTGACTGCCACTCTTGACAAGACTGCAGTCACTACTTTGACAGAACTGTGACCATCATCCTGACCAACAGGTTTCCTTCCCTTCTGCTTTGCACCCAGCAGGACCCCACAGTGCTCAGCACAGAAGCTAATGAGCACTGTGCTGTTTGTGCGCCAGGGGGCTGGGTTATACTCTGTCCTTGTGGGTTAAAATCAGTTTTTCTTTGTATCATTGAATTGTACTAAAAAGGTTACTTTTTAGTAAATTGTAACTGATTTGTAATCTCTCTTAAACTGGGTTCATTTCCCCCACTGGTTGACTTTTAACCAGCATATATTCATATTCATTTAAGACCTGGAACCTAAAAAATCGACTTGTGGAGTATTTAGGGGAGATTAGCACAGGCCCTTCAGATCTTACTCAGCCTGAAACCTAAACCCCCAACTTCTAAGAAAAGGCCTCTATCCAAATATTTAGGCTGTCTACTACTCATCTGTTGAGCTGGTAGCCTACAATACCCTATATGAGTTAAAACTGTGGCCTGGATTACTACAGGTATTAAACAAACAAGTTAACACTTCAAAAAATAGTTTAAAAAAAAAAAACTGAAAAGACCTACTGAACAACATGGTCTCCTTGAAGTGCAGTGGCAATGTAAGTGGCTCTGATTACTAGTCTAAAAGGTGAAATAATGATGTTTAGACTATGTATTAGTATCCCAATCTGCACATCAGAGGAGTATCTACCAGGTGGGGTAAAGTGCCCCAAATTACTTAAGTAAACCAACAGCAGAACCAAGGTGCTGTGGGCATGAACACAGATCATTATCTCAGATGAAACCCAGACTACTTCAAAAGCTTGAATTCCAGATATGTTTAAATGCACTAGTAACCCAGTTGTAAGCACTATTTTAAACCAAAATAACAAACAGCAATTCAGTAGCCCAAACTGTTAAGACATCTCTCTATCTGCTCAAAGTAGGAAAAGCCTTATTTGACAGTTTGTAACTTTGCCTCTCACACACTCCTTTTATTTCGGGGTTTTTTTAAAGGGAAGAGATGCCTGCAAAGTATTGCTATTCCAGAGTAGTAACACACACACAGAATTACACACAGAACTAATAAGGTTGGAAAAGACCGTGGAGATCATCAAGCCCAACCTTTACCTAGGTTAACAACCTATCCAACATTAATCTAATATCTATACCATCTAAACCATTTAAACCATCTAAACCATACCACTAAGTTCATCATCTAACCTATCCTAAAACACATCCAGGGACGGTGATTCCACCACCTCCCTGGGAAGCCCATGCCAGTGTGAGATCACTCTCACTGTGAAAAAGTTCCTCCTGATATCCAACCTAAACCTCCCCTGATGCAGCCTAAGACCGTGTCCTCTCGTCCTGTCACTGGAAGCCTGAGAGAAGAGACCAACCCCTGCCCGACTACACCCTCCCTTCAGATAGTTACAGACAGCAATAAGGTCACCCCTGAGCCTCCTCTTCTCCAGGCTGAACACTCCCAGCTCCCTCAGCCATTCCTCATGGGGCT
>VXBA01004194.1:284450-313801 GCA_013399895.1 Serilophus lunatus
ACAGTATCAAAGGCTTTACTAAAATCAAGATACACTACATCCACAGGTTTCCCCTCATCGATCAGATGAGTCACCTGATCATAAAAGGAGACTAGGTTGGTTAAGCAGGATCTTCCCCTCCTGAATCCATGCTGGCTACATCTGATCACCTTATTTTCCTGTAGATGTAGCATAATTTCCCTTAAGATGACACGCTCCATAATTTTCCCTGGTACCGAGGTCAGGCTGACAGGTCCATAATTCTCCGGATCCTCCTTCTTGCCCTTCTTATAGATAGGTGCCACATTAGCCAATTTCCAATCATCTGGAACCTCTCCAGTAAGCAAGACTGTTGAAAGATGATGGAAAGAGGCATAGCAAGCACATCTGCCAGCTCTCTCAGCACCCTAGGATGAATCCCATCAGGTCCCATAGACTCATGAGGATCCAGGTGGGACAGCAGGTCTCTAACAATCTTCCACCTACACTGTGCCCTATCAACTAGTTCCCTATCAACTAGTTTAAGCAAGGAGTTGTCCTGTAAACCATCAGCTTTACTATTAAAAACGGAAACAAAAATGTATTAAGTATCTCTGCCTTTTCCTCATCCTCAGTAACTATATTCCCTTCCTTATTTAATAAAGAATGTAGATTACCCCTACCACTTCTTTTACTATTAATGTATTTATAGAAACCCTTTTTATTATCCTTAACAGAGATGGGCAAATTTAGCTCAAACTGGGCCTTTGCCTCCCTAATTCTTTTTCTACATGACCTAACAACATCTTTAAATATCATCTCTGAACAAGTTGGGTTTAGTCTCAAATAGACTGCTCCTTCTTGAAGCCTATACTGTAATCAAGATTTCTTGCTCAGTTTATTAAATGTTCACTCTGGAGGACATGATAGTTCAGCTGCAAAAATGAGATTCCCTTTTGAAACACATGCATATGAAAATTAGACAAAAGTGCAAAACAGTCAGATAAAACAAATAAGACAATTAAAAAAATACATTGCTATTACAGCAGAAACATCACAATTTCCATAGAAATAAATCAGTATGCATCTCTTCAACATGGTAGGAATATGGTAAAACTTTATCACTTAACCACTGACTTGACCACTCTCTCCTTCTGTTTAAATAAGGAGGAAAGCATATCTCCTCACTGAATTGAAATACACCACTTCAGATTTTATTTGTATTTTTCATTTAAGTTTCAGTTATTTGGAATTCTGTCTGGAAAGTTACCTTGAGCTAGAAAACCACAGTTTGGTGTTTTAAACAGCTAACATCAAAAACTAAAAACAGCCGTTAACATAAAGTAAGTCTGCATTATTTTCTTTGAGGTAATGTCACTGCTGTTGTTTATCTGCTGCTGTACTTTGCTCTAAAAAGAAAGTAATATATTAACTCTTTCAACTGAAAAATAAATTTCAGCCTTTAAATTTTGATGTGTCTTTCTTAGTAGAAGTAAAACATATAAACATTCTCATGTCAATTATAATTCTTGACATTTTTCTAATTCAATATCAAAGTTGAGATTTTTTTCACAGTCACTCTGAAAATTTTAATGTGAATTTCAAAAAATACTACTGTAGCTAAAGTAAGTAAAAATGCAGCTTAAAAAGAACATTAAAAAAACATTTCAATTTGCATGAGTTGTTATATTTACTTTTGGATTACCTATATAAAAACAATTTTACTCATAGTTTATCTTTTGAAGGCTTTCTACTGCATTCCAAGATATAATCTAAACATACTTACAGTCTCAATTCTAAACTATAAACAAAATTAAAATCTAAATTTAAAAGTAGAATTCTAAATTTCTAGTTAAATTTTAAAATATTTTTAAATTCTACTTCTCTAAATAGATAAGTATTCTATTCAAATGTATAAAATACACTTAGCAATATAAACCAAATTAAGTTTCCTCTGAAACTCCTAATTGATCTATAACTTTTACAAAGTTGAGGTAAATTAGAAAAAGCTTCCCACACCACACCTTCTGCATAAACGTAACTTGGTACAGATGCATTTTAAAATAAATATTGTCAAATGAAATTCTGCTCTTTGAGATTTCAGTAATGTGGTGCTCTCTTGGTACCCTTACTTGACATGTGGAATTACTTGGAAAAATAGAGAGGAAAAAACCTAACAATGAAATAGCAACACAAAGTGGTTTACATTATCAAAAAAAACCCCAAAACTTTGTCATGTACAACTAAGTTGCAACCCAGTTGATACAAATCAGGAGGTAAGATCAGTTTAGATATTAGAAAGACATAAATTCAAATTGCTTTATTCTAATATATGCTAACTTCCACTAGGATTTATTAATTTAATAAATTTACAAATTTTAATAAATTTGTATACAGGTTGAACAATCCTTCCAAAAAGGATTGTGGCAACTTTTTTTAGGTAACATATTTGCATAAATTTGAAATTATGAGCTTTCTGCCTTATTGAGTTCTGAGGTAGGAAAGGTTTTCTTTAAAATAAAAATACATTTCGATCACATTTATTTGCAAGCAATGTTACTTCTTAAAGTGTAGGGTAAAAAAGAATAATACTGAAGCCAAATCATAAAAAAAGAAATCCAAAAGATATATAAAGATATACAAAGCCAAGAAAAATCTGCCTGAATAAAGAACAGGTGAAAATGACGTTTTGAGCTCTATACAGACGAGCAGTAGAGGGATTGTTCCTTACATACCACAGGTAACAGAAGACCACAGTAAATATAGTATGTACTCCTTCTCAAAATTATGACAGAAGCAGGGCCTGAGCTTGGCCCGTACTCTTCTCTGTTGCAGCTCTGAGAAGAAGAACACGCATCAGTCTTTATGGGAGGTCAAGAGGTGGCAGCCCTCCTTTCATCTGAAGTGAGCTGCACATTAGCATCCTCCGAACATTTGCTATGTGGTACCACTTCCCCAGAGATGAGTGCATACAATGGTATGAATGATTAAAATGTGAGAAGTCAAAGATATCTGGACACTATGTTGATTGTTCAAATGCTGAATTGAAAAAAAACCCTCACTATAGTACTTGAAAACTTTCCTTCAAGGTCAGTAAGGGTTTTGTCTACCTTTTCTTTAGGACTAATCAACAGATTGTGACTATTTGAACAATATTCAAAAAAAGTAGCTGAAAATTAATGAACACATGGTCCTTACTTATTGCACAGGGAGTGGTAGGGGGCAGGTTTGGTCTTCCAAAAGACATATTAACCTAAAATATTTGGCGAGAGATGGTGAAGGAATTCACTTCCACATCTGTCAGGTGAAATATTACAATTAAAGTATGATGATGGGTATTAAAACATTGAAACTAGCGTCACTGCGAGCTTTGCCTAACAGGGCACTGAAGCAGTTGGAAAGTTCATGTTTCTATCCAATCAAGTAATACAAGTTGCTCAGCAACCTGTGACCATGGGTTTACAGTTCCAGGGCAACATTACATTTTGCATGAAAATTCTCAAAAGGAAATCAATTACTGCCTTAATTTCCATTAATCTTTTCTATAGTTTCTTTTCAAAGCAGAGAGCAATGTAATGTAAACTGGTAGTTCATGTCTCTTTTTGTGAAACCCAATGAGTCATCTTACTTCTGTAAATAAAAAGGAATTAAACAAAGTGTGTTTATATTATGCTGAATGAGCAAAATTAACCTCTGCAGTATTTCAAGTGACTTCAATGCAGTAATCACACATTTGCAAGCTAAAGCCATAATAAACACGGTTTTTTATCTGCAAAGAAGCTGCTAGGAAGTATCACAGAATCTGCTGAGTTGGAAGGCATCCAGAAGAATTACTGAGTCCAACTCTTAGCCCTGCAGAGGACCATTCCCAAAAATCACACCATGTGCCTGAGAGTATCATCTAAACACTTCTTGAACTCTGTCAGGCTTGGTGCTGTGACCACACGTCCCAGAGCCACTTCTCTGGGGAGCCTGCTCCAGTACGGTAATGTTTGTTTCAGTACACAGCTTCCATAGAAGCCATCGAAAAGGAAACAAATACATTTAACATTTTGAGGAGTCAAATAAATTGCCACTGCTTTCTGAAATCTTTTTTTTTTCCTGTTCCTAACTCATTACTCTGTCATTTAAAATATCTAAATGATGTACTGTACCCAAAATAAGCACTATTTAGCACTATTTGATTGACTTCCAATTCTATTTCATGCTGTATCACTGAACAAATACAAAATGATGAGGCAATGAGGATGGATATTTACACAGTACCATGACTGCTTATTTAATCAGCAAACAGAACTGCCATATTCTACACATTATTAGCTACTTGAGACTCTATTGTTTCTTTGTAATGTTTCTTTACCTGTACTGTCTGATATATAATCATAATAAAGAATAAGAATGAGGTTTGACAAAGTTCTGACAAGACTACTTCATGCAAACAGTACAAAGGGTAGTTAAGAAATAAGATTTATTTTTAACAAACTACCACAAGCAAAGTGTCACAGCAAAGAATGTCCATATTCGCTTCCTTTTAAATCTTGATCACTAAATATTTAATAAGCATCATCCCATACTGAAACTTGTAAACATCTACTGAATCCCAAAGGGATCAAGTCCCTTGTCATTTATGAAAATACTAAGTCAGAGATAAATGTTGAAGACAATGAATTTCAGAAGCATAAATCAAGAGCAGTCAAATCTAATGGGGTTGTTTGTATCAGTAAAAGATTTAAGAACTGGGCACTAAGTTAGCAATACTGTTAAATCTCTAGCCAGTTATTAAAACATCAATATAAAACTCTTAAGCACCTTAATAGCAAGAGAGTTTGTAACATCCATAATGACTAATGCAGTGACCTAAACTAGTCATACTGTTCCCGGTGAACATTTATATTGCCAGCAATAAACGTTTTCATGCTGTACTTTGTCTTACAAATCTGAATTCACCTCTTATTAGCCAGAGTAAATACAATGTTTTCATTTAACTGACCTTCTCATGAGACTTGATTTAAGCAATTTCCTCTTCTATCACCAGTATAATTTACCAAAGAGTAATAAAGAAGAGACTCATGGGAATATCTAAGACTGAGTTAAGTTAGTCTGTGTGAGGTGTGTAGGCACTAAATTCAACACTTTTATATGGTGAACCTAGATCATACTTCCTCAACTTTGTACTCTAGCAAAGTCTGCTATCTTCCACATCTTATTCAACATGCTTAACCAAATACAGAGAAGCATGCACCTTGTGCAGAACCACACACACTACTGACACATTCATCTATTATTTAACGCTAGAGCTATACAAAAGTTTATACTTTTTTGTGTAAAAGTAAGGCTTGTCAGTATTCTTTTTTCATATAAGCAGCCCCCATAACCACATGTAATCCCATTTACTTTGATAAGAAAACTACAGCAACATCAATTCATGTAACAGTTTAGGAGTTTGAAAACAAAAAAATTCTCTCTTACAGGATCTAAAAACACACAACAAGCAAAAGTAAGTAAGCAAAGTAAGTAACAAGTAAGTAAGCAAATGAGACAAAAAAATTTCAGAAAATTATTGTATTGCGTAGTACTCAACCACAGCAAGAAATAAAACACCATCATCACCATCATAACATCTAGTATTTCAAACGTGTAACAGCACACCAAGGGACTGTTAATTCTAGCATAGTCTTACAATATTCCACTTCAAGTAGCTATTTCAAATCAACAACAACAATAAAAAAAAAGGACTTAATTCAGATATACAGAGGTAGCTCTTGCTATTACCATTTTTCACAGTGCTGGAAGCTTCAAATCAGCTTTCACTGGATTCATTGGAATCTTTCACTGTATTTAATGGGACCTGCAATAATAACTAAGAAACTATTTTTTTTTAACTTAGACCTCAGTGACGCCTACATTTTAGATTAAGCACAGCTAATCTAATTAAGAAGTAGCTTCAGCTACTAAATTGCTTCACATTGCAGGGAAAAGCTAAGGAGAGCCAAGGTCAAATTCATGACAAAATATCTAAATTTACTAAAACTAATGAAAATCAGGTTACTGTTTTCAGACACTATTTCACACATTTAAAGAACACTCCTTGATGGCCTCCACATTTGGAGAGCAGAACCTTATAATGTGAGGGCTAAATGAATGCTTAGCTGAGTACCTGGAAGACTTTTTTACCTTGGAGAAAGGACCAAAGCTTTTACTGTATATTAGTTTAACACATTCATATTAAATACATAATACCAAAATACTCAAATAGGGAAAAGAGGGCCGGTTAGAATGACAGAAGTGAATTGGATAAAACTATGTATTCTTTATAAATGGATTTGCATTTCCACTTTGAAACATTTGTTTTCAGAGTCCTACACGATAAGAAACACCAGAAAAACAACAGAGATTTCAGCTACCACTAGAACTGTTTATGGTACAGTTTTGTGTGCCAGATTAGTATTTATATTTGTCAAGTGAGAACTGGAAATTGCTCAAACTTCACAAGGTTGGAATGGTATTTATCTACAAGAAAGCTTCCAAAGAGCAGCTGTTACAACACTAGAACCATTTATTGAAGCCAATACAGTCCAGACCTAAAAGGGCACGAAATGGTTAATACTTATAGAAAGCAATGCTCTGCAACTCTGTTTAATTCCAGTTATCAGTTTTCCCAGGTGATGGCTTTGTAATTTATCAGTTGGCCATGTTCCTCACACACTGGGATTCATTGGAAGGACTTTGTTGTTCACTGACAATGGAAATTTAAACTACTCTGCACTGAAGCAAACAGCAAACTGAAGCAAACAAAATCAAGATATTACCTGATTGGACAAGTAGAAAGGCCTACTGATAGTAATGTGGTGTTGGGGATATGTCAAGACTGTCAAAGATATTCCAGATATTGCCACACATTTCTTCTCTGGAAATGAACTTTTATAAATTATGAATACAATCCTATTAATGTTGTGCTTTCAATTAATGGAAAACAAATTATTGCATTTACAAAGGAGCTATGATGTCAGCCTTTACTGACATAATAGGGGTACACATATTTCTCACATCCTTACTAAGAGATTATTGAGACTTTGATAAACTGCTACTTCATGGAGAACAATACTTTAAAACTGGAAAACTAATCTGAGCTATAAGACCATTCTGTAGGTATGTACATTAGTTCCATTCTACACCCAACTATACACTACCAGTTAGGATGGAGCTTGGCTGCTCAAGAGAAAATAGCTCATTCTGCAGTCCAATCCTACAGTGAAGGGGGGCCACTCGGTTCCAAGAAGGGTAGGGAAACTTTCCCAGTTTAAAGCCCTCCCACTGCTGTTCATTCATGCTTGGCTCACTGGAGCACAGCAAACTCACAAAAGCACTGGACTTTTTTCAGTTTAGTGTTCAATTTTTTTGCTTCAGTTCAGCTCAGATCAGTTACTCAAGATACAATACTTTATGTTCTGCACTCCAGAATGTGGAAAGAATATACATGAAAGAGCTGAATAAAAATGCTTAGTGAATTAAAGTAATTTTAAATCTCTCATTTAAAAAACAATTTTCACATTGAAAAACATCACAAAAATATGATGTCAATATTTAAAACAGATCAGAAGCATGATGGACTTCCAAGTCACTACTAGACAAATGACTAGAAACTAAGTTAATTAATGGACACTTGGACAAAAAAATCACCACTTTGGAAACAGTTAAACAGAAGAAAATTCTGCCTTACAAATTTATAAGTTTTCTTTGAAGAGGTCAAGCATGTAGATAAAGATGAGTAAATAGTTATACTGTGGTTGAACTTAGAAAATATTTTGACAATGCACTTCACCAACTGGTTTTAAGACTTTAAGAACCCATTGTATGGGTTCTTTGCATAAGTAAGTAATCAAAAGACTGAAAACAAATCTTAGGAGTAATTAGTTATTTATTTATCAAATATCAACTATCTTCTTGAAATAGGTAGAAATTCCTGATGGAGTTCTGCTCAGTTCCAATGCAGAACCTCTTCCAGGACTTACACAATCTCATTATAAAAAGCATACATGGACAACAGAAGGAGAAATGAGGTGGAGATGTCTTCCATGACAGATATAAAGACTGCAGCTGACTGTGCGTGAGTTGCAGAAAGACCTTGCCTAATTCAGTCATGACAAAATGGCAAATGAAATCCAATGTAGACAAAGGTAGACCAATAAACGTACAAACCTAATCTCAGGATAAAATGAACTATTTTGAGCTATCCAGTACCATTAAGAAGTGATGATCTCAGGGTTATGGCAGACTAATCCATGGAAACTCAGCTCAATAGAAGTCCCAACAGCAAATGATATACTAGATACCAGTATAAGTATGAAGAATAAAGCAGAGAACATGGTACTATGAGAATAATGCAAGACAGTAGTCCCCTCTATTCAGACATAATAGGCCTGAAGAAGTTTCTAAGTGGGAGAAGGATAGACAAAGATATGGTATGACTTCTGTATGAGGAAGATGAAACTAAACTAAGAGTCTTCTGTCTTACAATACAATACAATTTAAGGTAAAATACTCAAAATCTAAAAAAACCATGTTAAGAATGGACAAAAGTGATCTTTTACCATCTCTTTCAGGAGCCAGCTAACAAAGCTAGCAAGTAACAAGAATCTGGAAAAAAAACAAACAAACCCACATTTAGAATTCTAAGTATGCAGAAACCATATCCTGCTCAGGCAGGCTTCTTAGCAGAAAACAGCTGAAGGGAATGTTAGGTAGAAGCACTGGACGTTTTGTTCATCCTCTCCCACTGAGAGCAACTTAAAACCACTGTCTATTCCTACGGCACACAGTACAGGTCTTCTGTGATCTTCAGACGGATCTTCTGACTGACTCAGAATGGCCTTGCATCCTTACAGGTCTGTTTGAATAAAGGCTTTTCACTGAACAAAAATGTTTCACAATCTACTTCTCTGTGTCTTAGACATCATACTACTAGCTTCAGAGGTGTGACACAGCATGTGTTTTCTTTCCTGTTTGTTTTTAAGACATCAGGTTACTATGTCAATAATGCTCTACAAAGAAAGGCTCAACAGAATTAAAAATACTCTCCAGGTTTATCCAGAGGGGAAGCCACATGATACCTTTGGTTAAGTAAGCTATGTATTTCTGAAAGAATAACATTATCCAATTCTAGGTTTGAATTTTAGCTGCACAGTACCATTCCATAACACTTGCATGGCCTACTAAGCACTCTTATAAAAAACCTTAGTGATTCTGTTATAGTTTGAATAAAGAATATAGCACAGGTTTTAACTGACTTGCAGCATCTGTGTAACTTCAATTTGGTCCCACACTACAAACCTAAGTGATGCCTGTTTCCTGCTGGCACAGAAACCTTCTAAAAACAAAAAAAAGAAGAGGAGACAAAGTGTAATTTGACCAAAACCAGGTTCTTGATGGCTGTCACCTACTTAAATGCACACCATCTCCTTGGAAGCAGATTTCTTTTATATACACACACACAGAATTACACACAGAATTAACAAGGTTGGAAAAGACCATAGAGATCATCAAATCAACCTATTTCCTAACTTACCAACCTACCCAACACCATCCCATCATCTAACCATGTCACCAAGTATGCCATTCAACCATTCCTAAAACACACCCAGGGACAGTGACTCCACCACCTCCTTGGGAAGCCCATGCCAGTGGGAAATCACTCTCACTGTGAAAAAGTTCCTCCTGATATCCAACCTAAACCTCCCCTGATGCAGCCTAAGACTGTGTCCTCTCGTCCTGTCACTGGGAGCCTGACAAAACAGCCCAACACCCACCTGACTACAACCTTCTTTCAGGTACTGAAAGACAGCAATAAGGTCACCCCTGAGCCTCCTCTTCTCCAGGCTGAACACTCTCAGCTCCCTCAGCCGCTCCTCATGGGGCTTGTGCTCCAGCCCCTTCACCATCCTCGTTGCCCTTCTCTGCACACATTCCAGCAACTCAACATCTTTCTTAAACTGAGGGGCCCACAGCTGGACACAGCACTCAAGGTGCAGCCTAACCAATGCCAATGGAACCAATGGAAGAGTCTACAGTGAGAATTTTTTCTTTCTTGATCTTGCCTGATTAATGTGCTTTTTACAATCTCATCTCCATCATACACTATCCTGTAATCCACCTGAATTTTCACAATAAACTGATCTGGCAGGACTTCATGGCATAGGTCTGATACTCTTCTGGATTTGCCAATGTTTCACTCCAAACAGGTTTTCATTCTACAAATGTCAGTCAAATTGAATCCAGTATGTTGCCAAATAAGCTATACATCTTTGGCAATCAGGATTGTGTTTGATCATATTTTTTCCTGTGTTTGGCAGGTGATAAAGACCACCACAGTTGCTCCCCAGGGACCTTATGATATCCTCACAACTATGGTTGACATGTATCTCCTTAATCATGATATTACAATTCTTTATTGGTCCGTCACAGAACACATGCAAATACATTACCAGAAATATCTTGCCTGACAAAGACAATTATTTATGGCATTGTACAAAGTAGTGGTCAGGTTGTATATAAGCAGCCATCATTTCTGGTCAAGGCAAACTGATGTCAATCAAAACACAGCAACTATGATGACTGTAAGAGAGAGAGAGTATAACTTCTATCTTCAAGTAGTACTCAAGTAACAGTATCTTCCAAATTCCTGAAGCAGGGCATAAAATTAAACTATGGAACAATAGATCAGAACTATATAAGACTGATACACTTATTTATTACAAATATATCTGTTTATTACAACTGCCTGGCAGAGTTCCTCTAGAAACTGTTTTGGCCAACATTTCAACTAGTGACTTGAATACTGGCATGGTAAAGACATCTATTAAACATAACAATCATGAAGAAGCAGAGATGATATGAAAGAACATTGAGGGGTGGGAACAGAATTAAAAACAGACACTGTAAAACAAGGTCTGGAACAGCAGGGTAACATTTAGCAAAGGTATAAGTAAGGTACTACACCTAATAAGTAATAACCTACTGGATATATTCAGACTGGAGAACTATGGGCTAGGAATTCAGCAGAATCAATCTGTGAACCATAACAGACCACAGGCTGAAATCAGTCAAGAATGTCATATGGCTACAGGACAGACAAATGCTATAATGGGTTATATAAATAGGTGTGTTGTCCTGAAGATAGCTGAAGGAATCGTTATGCTGTACTCACCTAAAATGCTTTGGCAGCTCTTTGCTCAAGACGGGAATCTCTTAGAAAGGCCAGAGTCAAACAGCAAGACTGGTCAGCTAAAGCCTGACTCGTATGAAACAAAGGAAAGGATTGAGCTTGGACGAAAAGACTGTAAACGTCAGTGGCAGGAAGAAGGAAATGCTACAACTTTTCCGATGTTGCTACTCTTTGTGTTCATAGAGAAAGAACCACAGACTTTGAACTGCAGAAAGAATAAAACAGTTCTGACTTCATCAGGGCAGAGTATAAGGAGCCACCAGAATTGACCACAGCTTCCTTACTGAGGACCTTTGAAAACTGGTTATATATTTACCAGGAAACATGTGGACATAGCTGCTTCCCCTTAAGGGCACTAAAATGGACAAACCAATTTAGTGATGTCCCTCCAGCTCTTCACTTCTATAGCTCCTAGCCACTGTCAGCCATAGGTTATGTCATACCAGACACGACTGATGCCATATCACATGTATGACTCACTCCTGATTTTACCTCAGTATGTTTCACAGATTTCTTCTAGTTTTTTTTATTTCAACCTAGTCTGACCCATTTCTTTATGTACTTTGTCTTAGAGAAGCAGTTCACACAAATGTTGCTATTTGTAAGTTGATCTTGCAACTAACTGTTATTCTTAAGAGCATAATTTAGTGTGTGTTTTCCTAAGGGCTTTAAAAGGAAAAAATCATCACCAATTTGTAGTTTGACTACTAGCCAGTTAAACAAGACTCTCATTTTCCCTCATTTTGTAACAAAATATAAAGACCATATCATCAGGAGCCATTCCTTTTCTTCACCCAACTCCTAATGAAAGTTCACATTTAGTAGTACTAAGTTCTGTTCTCTCTCCCTCCTCCCTCTCATTTTTAACTGCAGAGATGAAATGCAGGTAAATATGAAGTAGTAAGCCATGGAGTACATTTTGTAGTCTCCAGTAGGCACAGGTATGCTGGTTCTGTTATGTGGTACGTGAGTATTTGTAAAAATTTTGTTTCAGTACTTACATTTTACAAATATTTTTCTAGCTAGGGGTTTATTCTCTACCAGATCTTAAATGTACTTTTTTTTCTGCCATGAATAGGAGAAAAATTAATTTTCCTTGGTGTATCTGTGTAACCCAACTATATATATCTGCATGTACATACAACTTAGGGTACACCTAGCTTTAACTCTTTTAACATCATAGTCTTGGTATCAGTCTGTTTAATACGCATGACTTCATTAAATTTATTACAGGGTATTAAATTTTAGTAAGGGTATACTTTGTTCCAATGCTGTGACCACATGAGCTCTTATAGGGTATGTCTATTATTTGTCAGTATTATGAGGTAGCTGAACTTTAGACATAGAGGCTTGCTTTTTTGAGATCTCCATGTAAAGTAGTGGAGACTATGGCAACAAACTCCTTCCTTTCCTGAAGACAACCACCTCAGTTTAGGCATTTTATTTTAAAGTAAATTCCCTCTTAACTGAATGTTCCTTTTCTTATCTTCCAATCTGAACTACTTGGTTTGCAAAATTTACTTCTGCCTTCCATCAGGAATGGATTTGGAAAACTGAAAAACAGCCATTCCTCCATTCTTTCTGATAAGCGACCCTGAGATGCAGCATATTCTCTATGCCATGACTGGAATATCAGGTTTGAAATGAACTAGCGTTTACTTACTATTTGTGTGATGTGCTGACTTTAAATCTCAAAATCCCTAATTAAAAAAAAACAAAACATACTCACAAAACAAACAAGAAAACACACAAAAACCCACCACAGAATACTTACAGGCAAAACACGTCAGCCTTTACATTATTAAAAAAAAATATATCTGTATATCTAACTGTGACTCTTGGGCCACATGTCAAACATAGCAGACTTAAGTATGTTTTGGATAATAGTGTGTATTACTTGCAGGAAGAAAACTGGAGGGACAGAGTAGTCTGTCACTTGTCAAGGGCAGAGAATAGGCTACTAAGTTCTGAAAGAGATCAGAAAAGTAAAATTACTGGAAGAATACTACTGGGAGAGAAAAGATGTGATCTGGAAAAGTGCTGCCCCATCCTCAGCCCCTGCCTAGAATTAGGAAAGAAAAAAAGAATAAAAGGATCTGAAGTTTACTCCTAAACTATTTAATGCAGCATTTCTCTCCTTTGTTGGAGCCACAGATATTTTTACCTCTTCCATTCTTCTTTCACCTTTGGGGTATCAACTATTTCTTTCTCCTGTGCTCCTGAACCTTCAAGTAAAATCAACTGTCTGAACAAGAAACTCCTGGCACCTGATGACAGTAAAGCAGTCACAATATTTAAGTCCATTGTACAAAATGCTACGCAGACTATATGCTTTATCCTTGACAGCTGCCAACAGTGAAAGAAATGTTCCTGAAAGGCAGTGATAGATACTTTATTCTAAGAGAAAGGTCTGCTTTGTTTGGTCATTACAAGACAGAAAACATGTCAGAAAGGTGCTGCTGTGGGATACATTAAATTTGTATCAAGAGTGTAACTTAGAACAACTCCTTGGCTGTTTTGCACTACTCTACCTTATCGCAGTCCCAGAGGGTTTGCAAGCCCACATCACTGTCTTGAAAAAGCCAAGCAAAAAAGATGTAATTTTCTTTTTTACATGGGACAAGGTTGCTTGCTAGAGGAACTACTAATTGCACTTCAAGTGTAGACCAGAAAAGCCTGCAATACATTGGAAAACAGGAGGGGAGTGGGGAGACATCAACTTCATGCATTTAAAACCCAGTATTACATGCACATGCTATTTTAAAGTCCACTGAAACACAGCAGACACACCTTACACATCGGTAATACAGGAAACAGAAGATAAACAAGCAGCATGTTGGAGCTATTTGTAGGAAATGGGAACATTTAGCCTGGAAAAACATAGAATAAAAGAGGATTCTTTCTCTGCTGTGCTATGTCTCCTCTTTTCAACTAACAGAGAAGCTAAGGCTTCAAATTTCTGTAACAAGACATGGAGACCACAGAAGAAGCTTGACAGCAACAAGTTTACCAGAAACTGTGAGGAGAGCTCTCCATTGCTCACCAGCAGGTAATCTCAAGGCCTCTTTTTAACATTCCCTTCTGCTACCTATTCCTGATTGACTTATCCAGACATTCAGGTAGCCTTTGCTGCTTCACCACGGCAATCAAAATGGACTTGAGAGGCATTTCAAGACTCAGCTGGATATTCTCCAAATCCCACAAGCACCAAAGAAAGGAAAGCTAAATTCCTCCTGTTACCAGGAACGTACCAAATAGCAAAAACTGGGAGAAGGGATGTTGGCCAGCATTTACGATTCAGAGCTTTCCTGGGTCTACCATCTTGTCTTTACTGAATAATTTAATGTAATTTTCAATGCCATTTTTCCACAAATGCAAAATCAACTAAATGGCTAGTAAGAACCTTCACAACTCTTATTTCCCACTATTTCCTTCACCTCTAACCACACAATCAACCGATGTCAGAACACTTCTGGTTTGCAACTGACTTCAATTTTACACAGTTTCACTGCCTCTTATCTTGAATATGTTAATAATTATTTTTTTCTGGGTAATTTGTACTGTGTCGGCTCTTTGGGCCAATTAGTGCAATTTGGGTTGAGCTTTTTGCACTTTCTTCTTAAAGATGCGCTCATAATTTAATTTAACAAAAAATATACCTACGACATAACTCTAGGAGAAAATTCTGCTTACTGATTATCTCTTTCAATGCTGCCATATGAGAAAATTCTGCTTGTTGGTTCTCTCTTTCAGTGTATTCTTTTCACAGTGTATTCAACCAAGAGAATGCCTTTCACCATCTCACGCAAAATAGATTTTAGAATTGCTTGCAATTGTCTCTCAATAATAAACAGTGGATAATTGCCCTGCTCTCATCTTCTTTTGAACTTCCTGTTTGGTATCAAGTATCTTCCTGCTTTTGCAAATAGCTGCAAAAAGCCTGTTACAGGCAGGTCTAACTCATCAGTCCAGACCGTTCCTGACTCCTTTTCCTTACTTTGTTCATGCATCTTTACTAAGAGATCCAGTCTACAAAGAGCAATCGAGAGACTTAGTAGAAAACAATGTGCTTTATTTATACATATATATATATTTAAGAAATACAGTTATAGAGATATTTTATACAGGCTCTGAACCAAATATATTCAAGTGGTCAGACCACAATCATTTAGATTATTTTATGAACTGTAAATACTCAAATTATAAGTTCTATCTAGCAACTAGCTGGGAATAAAAGAACAGACATTAGACTGACTATAACATACTAACAAATCTGCTGTCACAGAAATACCATTTGGAGATAACTTTGCAAGAAGTTATCAGAAACTGAACACCAGTCACAAAAGGAAACCTACGTAGGACTTTGTGCAAATGCACTTCACTTCTTAGGGCATGTAACAGTAGTGGTGGAGTGCTGAGCTCTATGATGGCATGGCACAATTACATCTAACACCCAGCTACTCCATTCCAAAATATATACAGGAAGTTCTGCAGAATTTCTTCACATATGCCCACCATGTGCTGCTTTTTATTAAAGACTGGTTACAAAAAGAAGATAAGCAATCACCAATTTGTCTAGTTAATGCTATCATTTATAATTTCTTTCCCATGCATCTATCATTTAAGATCCTTATATCCATCTTTGACTTGTACTAATCCCTACCTGCATAGCTAAGTAAAGGTATTGGTTGTCTTTTTATGCTCTCTTTTTATCTGTATAGCTAGTGAAGAATTTTTCAGTTTTTCATTATTTGTATTCTCTGTTTTCTCTCATTTTCATTTGTATACCAAGCCAATAATTTATCCATTATTGCTATCTCATAGTTGTTTACATGGCACTGCCACTGACACAAAACAAACAACTGTGGCTTACTATATTCTGTCTTTAATTCAACACGAGGTTTGGATATGCAAAGTATAAAAAGGCAGGTTTTGAGCTGGCCAGCCATCCTGTCTAAAAAAATACTCCCCCCAAACAAGGAAAAGTGTATCCTGCAACTGACTGTTGTTTATTTTGGCACTATAACGGCCCAGATGTGAATACAGAGAAACACCTTGAGCCCAAGACATATGTAACACACACACACAAAAAAGACACCAATGAAAAAAACCTTTGTGCTTAGATTCCTAAACTGAAGGTAACAGTTCGAATTTGACACGAAAGCTTTCTCACAAATTTTTGTGCTTCCAACTGAAAGCAGCATTACCTGCCCGCCTGAGTGCTCCAAGAGAGCAGCTGGTACTCATTTTTTTGAAGTAACTGCATCTTTACACATTGTGTTTCGCAATACCTCACTGACGCTTTCCAGCTTTTCTCATGTAAATTATCTATCTTAATAGACTGCACAGCCATCTTATTCAGGCTTGCAATGATTGGGAACACCAACATGTGCTTCAAACTTTTGAGTCGATGCAGTAACTGAGAATGCACTCCAAAATACAGTAATAATTAGGTCTCGCTTTGATTCAGTTGATATGAAAAGCCTGTTGAATAAATGCAGGTGCATTTTTGTGAACTTCATGTATAAAAGAAAGCCTTCTGTTCCTGTAAATGCTCTAAATCTTTCAATTCATGTAGTATAAACTACTGTCTAGAAAAAGTGTACTTGGATGTTCACACCTTAGAGTGCAACGGAGTTATTTTTTAAGCATCCACCTTGTAAAGCCTATATATGCAAGTCGTATTTTGAGGTCGACTGCGAGGAATAACTAGAGAACTGAATAAAAGCATAAAAAGCGACATTTTAAACAGAATTGTGCCTAGTTGGAGCAGGGAGGGCATTATTCAGTGTGACGGGATCCAGTGAGAATCAGGTGTTTACTCACTTGCAGTTTCTGAACCTAGTTGGACCCATGAATTATCTGAGAGGGTTATGTCTGGATCTAGCCAGCCCAGGTGCGGCCCCAGCCCCCTCGGGGCGCTCTCCTTGCCCGCGGAGCCCCGCCGGCGGCCGCACGCCCCGCAGCCGCTCCGGAACATCCTTCCCACCTCCTCCTTCCGCACGCCCCGCCAGAACGGGGGTCGGGACGCCCCCCGCGGCGAGCCAGCGGCCACAGCTGCCACGTCCTGGCTGCCGGAGAGAGAGGCGCTCGCTGCAGGACGAGCTCGTCTCGTACCGGCGCTTTTCAATTCGCAAGGTGGGGGCAGGAGCGCGCCCGCCGCGGAGAGCAAAGTTCAGCCGCCGCGAAGGCAGCACGGCAGCGGCAGAGCCGCGGCGGGACCCTCCCCGCCTACGCCCTCCCCTTCCCGACCCGCGGCCTGCTTCACACCTGGCCTCGCAGGGGGAGGCCACGGCCCCAACCTCCCCGACATACCTGCCCCCGGGCATCACCTCCCAAGGCCCACGGCAGGAGGCCGGGGCGGCTTCGCTGGCGGCCCTGCGGCGGGGCCCGAGGCGGGGCCGGCGTCGGGCAGCGGCCGAGGGACTGCCTGCCGTCCCTTACCCCCGTCCTTGCCCCTGTCCCGGCGGCGCGGGGCGGCGGCAGCGGACCCTGCCCGGCCGCAGTCCCGGCGCCCGCTAGGAAGTAGTTTGTGAGTAGGGTTACCTGTCCGATATTGACGTATCCGTATTTGCTCGCTACCCTGTTGGCCTCCGGGAGCCCCCCGGTTATCCGCACAGCCCAGTGGTTGGTGTAGAGGCGCGTTCTACAGGCGGGCAGCAGGAACCCCAGCACCAGGGTGAGCCGGCAGAGAAGGTCCCCACCGCCTCCGCCTCCCCAGCAGCAGCGGCGCTTCCAGCCCATCTTCTCCTCCTCCGCACACAACCCCCACAAAAGTTCTTCCTTCTTCAGAGGCACTTCTCCTCACCTCCGGGCGGCACTGGCGGCGCGTCCTCTGAAGTTACCCCGAGGAGGAAACTAGGAAGAGCCTGGAGTAGTGCATTGAACCGTCCGGAGGTTAAATGATGAGAGGCTGGGAACAGTGGTTCTGATCAGTGGTTATTGCTGTCCCCTCTTCCCGCCGCTCTCCGGCGATTAAGTAAGTTGCTCGGAAAGCTCCTCTCACAGTTCCTGAGCGCCAGCTTCTCCTTTTATCTCCAGCTACATGGGAAGTCGTCTCTCCGTGGGGAGGAGGGCTCCTTCTGCCTCTCTCCGCGTTTCCCTCCTCTCTGACTTCCTTCCCCCTGCCAGCGGTCTTCTACCTCCTCTCTCACGTCTGTCTTTTCTTCGCCTGCACTGCTCCACGGGAGCAGCGCGTTTGCGGCAGCAAGCGATGTGTGAGCGTTGGCAGCTGAGCACTACAGTGCTCTCTAGCTCGGCCACCTCCCTCCTCCTTCTCCACCGCCTCCTCTCCCCGCCCTCGCTCCCGCCCACCCGCAGCGCCGAAGGGCAGGGGAAATGGCAGCCGCGTCGGGCCGGTGAAGAGCCTCTTTCTGCCCTCCCGGACTCGGGGCTGCGGCTGGTCTCGGGCGCCGCCGCCCCCGAGCGCTGTTCCCTCGCCCCCACCGGCCCGGGATGCCACCGTGTCGCCGGCGGGGCCGCGGCAGCCGCGGCGAGGTGCGAGGCCTGCGGCAAGGCCTCGTGCCCCGGCACCGGCGGCGGCCTCCCGGCCTTTCCCCCGCCGGGCCCCGTGGGCGAGGAGGGGCCATGGGAGAGCCCCTGCTTCCCCCGTCCGCCGCATCTCCCTTTCGAGCCCCGGGAGAGTGAGGCAGAGTACCAGGCCGGATGGGAACAGCTCAGCCCCTCCGACGCTGCCCGCTGTGCTGTGCGCCCGTCTGCTGGCCGCACGTTGTCATTTAAAGCCGAGCCTTCCTTCATACAGCCCCTCTGTCCATGGTTATCGGCTTCAGAAAGAAAAGTGGGTGGCTTCCACTTTGACAGAATAGGGGTTGTCCGGACCCAGAAGGGGAGTACAGCCTTCCCAGTCCTCCCTCGTTCCCTGTCCCCGCGCAGCCCTGCGGCCTTTGCTGCGAGGCGCTTCCAGGAGCAGGATGCCTGTGGGCTTAGAGGACATGCGGCTGGGTTATCTGCGGCTCGCCCTGTCTGGGTGGCAGAAAAGTCATGCCCAGTCAAGCCCAAACTGTTGCTTACAAGACTAAACCCTATAGCCACAACAATGTTTGGACAACCTGTAGCTCTACTTTCTTTTGTTTGGAAGTTAAAAAAAACGGTCTCTAAAAATCAGTCCAGAAATTCAGATCTACTGAGAGGATCTGTTGCACGTTTTTAAGGAATTTGGCTATGAGAAGTACTACTGTAATGTACTAATGTAAATGTCATGGGATTTTTTTGCTGAGGACCTTAAAGTGTAGGCAAACTTGACATTGTAGGCAAAAGTCAGGTAGCCCGTCACTCTTACTGAAGTACTTGTTAAGTGCTTTATGGAAAGTCATACGGTAACATGGAGTTCCTTTTTTCTTTCGCCAAGATCTGTGCGCTTGCCTTAAAATGGATGTTTTCCTAATGAAGTAAAATACAGAAAGCCAAAGCCATGTTTTCCTCTTTATATGATCTTGTGTTTTCATTCATTTTTCCCTTATGCATTGGTACTGTACTAGTGACTAGCATCTTCGCATATCCTTTGATTATTTTTAAAGGGGAGACAGGAGGTAAATGCATTCTCCATTTCCCTGTTTGTTTGATGTCTCTGAAAATTGATTTGCCAGTAATTAGCTCTTCTCTATTAGTACTTTTTCTTGTAGTTTGCATTATCATTTACCTTTCTAGTTCTCTCCAGCCTGAAAATCCCTCTGGCTTACCAGCTCTGGCAGCCTCTTTACTGTGCTGTGCTTCATGTCAGCATTCCAGCACTCTTCTATGTTTTGTAGATCAGTGCTCCAGAGATGTGTTAGGGACCCCAGGGTCATAATTAAGGAGGAAACCACGGAGGACATATAAATTAAAAAGAAATAGGCAGCTCAAGGTCCTCCCCGAAGAAGTCCTGTGAGCAGATGTGCTGGCCACTGAAACTTTCCAGAACAGAGAACATTTTAAGAATGAGTTAGAGATACATCTTTTGGAGTGGGAGAGTCTGGGCCGTAATAGATGAAAAAAGGGAATTCTTCAAAGATTGGAAGGTTGTGTCAGGGAGTCATTTAGAGGCTGCCTTAGATGGATAGTTTGCAATCCAAAGGAGTATTTAGATTTCCTGAGTTTCAAGCATAATTGTTTTTACTGATTTTTATAAACAGCATGGCTAGGTCACTTGACACCCACCGCCATACGATCCAATTTGCTCGTACACAGTTCTCTGATCTGTAGTTTTCCATGCTTCAGGCTTGCCTCTGATTTTATGTAATTTTAACTTCAAATGCTTTTGAAAAGAATTAAGTTTTGGGGCTTTTGCTTGGTTGTTTTGTCTTTAATTCAAAACATGTTTTTACATATGATCAATTATATTAGCAGGTTTTTTTATTAGCAAATACCTGTCTCTTTCCTTTTCCTTTGAAACAGGAGTCATGTTTTGAGAGTATGTGACTGTTCTCATGAAAAGCCACTATGCATGCCCAAATTTTGAATAAAAGTTTCCACCTGTACTTTCACATTTGGCAGCCAATACTTTGAGATTGCTTCCCTTCCCTGGCTCACTGTTCCTACTGTGCAGACTGTAAAGTCAGTGCACCTAATTCTATGTGCAGTCAGTGGCAAAGCATGACTTTTTATAGTTGTTCCCACTTTTTGTTCATTACTGTGAGAGTGAACATGTTAATAGACAGCTGTCTTTAATGAGCTTTCTGGGAATGCAAAAGAGGATATCCTTCTGTTCTGAATGTAGAGAAGATAAGAAACAGGATGGGTGAAAGTACTCAACTGGGATGAAGAATCTAGAGCAAGAGAAATGAGTGAAGTAAAAGAAATTGGGATGAAGATTTGGCAGAGCAGTCCTCTGTTGAGGTATGCTCCAGCCCAAAGCGTGGTTTTCCCTGAGCAATTTAATGTCAGAAATTCAGGGGTTCATGTAAGGAAATAAAGGGAAGGATCCTTTATTTCTTGTCGGTTGATAGTAAAGAATGAGAATTTGAGTCTGGGCCTAGGAACAGGTGTATGAGTCTGTGTTTTTCATGATCACTGATAATTGGACTGATACTGCTTTATTCATGTGCTACGTTGATTTCATTTTGGTTTTATGACTAAGGCTGCACTGTCTATTTTTCTGTTCTGTTTACCCTGTGACAGAATGTAGCTCTTACCTGTCCATCTTTGATGGTGTTTTTTGTCTTTTTTTGAAGGAGTGGCTCCCACCACATTATAATTATGACCCTACTGGCAGGCATAATTTGAAAAGATGCTAGTAATTTGCAAAACTGAAGACACTCCTGCTTGTACTGATGCCAGTGTCAGCGTGCATGTTTGCCATCTTCCCATTCATGCAAATACATCTCTTTGGACTGAAATCCAAACTGTCATTAAGACAATGGTAACTTGCATATTTCTTTTTATTTGTTGTATTTTTTATTTCAGAGATCTAGTTGACAGTGCAAATAGCTGTATTAACTTTACTTGTAACACACAGTGCATAGCTAGGATGAATGGCTAAGGCATGGAGAGATAAGAAGAATAGTGGAAGCAGGACACTTTTTCAACTGAGTTCAGTGCCTGACACAGCATCCTGTAACACTAAACCCTGAGTTCTTTCCAGAAGAACTGCACATTTTCCCTCTCAACTTTTCATTGGAGTGTAATGTTTCAAACATAGAATATTAAATACACAGAAAAGGTAAATATAAACCAAACATTTTCAGTGTTTTGCTATGTATTTGAACTATTGAAATTATCATAGGCTTCTTCAATGAGATAGTGGAAAGAACTTTTTTCTCTTCTTACTTATCCAAGTGAATGCATCCACTTGGAAGACATTGAGGCTTTTCCACCCAAGTTCACTGGAGTTACCATTCCAGTTAACTTGTTTCTAAATGGTTCCCTGAGCCAGAATTATTCTATCTACCCTCTTCTGTAAAACTGATTCAGCTATACTGTATCTATAGGATTTTCCTTTCCCGTTGTAGAGTCATGGAAACCATCAAATGCTATTATTCTTTTTTTAAACCCATATGTTGTTGGTGACATATACTCTTACTAAAAAGAGTGATTCAGTGACAGGTGAGAATCCAATGCAATTTCAAAAACGTCGTTAAAAAAATAGTAGGTAAATGTTCTTACCTGAAGAGAAAAAGTATTATCTCGTATCTTCCAGCATGACCCACCCTCATTTCATGAGCTCTGTTTGAACTGGTTATGTTTGTGCCCCAAACCCTCTAAGAGACTACTGCAGACCCTTCACTAGCAGAGCTAATACTCAGCTTCTTTAGACATGTGATTGTCTTCTGAGTTCTTACTCCTTTATCTTTTTTTCAGGTGCTCCTTGAGGTTTCTATTGTCATGATATGTACATGTAGTAACTTAATGATGATAGGGTAATTATACATAATCTCCTCTACTCTATTCATGTTGTGAGAGGAGCAGAAGTCATGTCTTTAATCTAAAAGAAAACCTGAGCACCTTTTCCACAGAAGAATGTGTAGAAATAATAGTTTAACAGCATCCTTTTAATTTGGGCCTCTCCATTCCTTCCAGAATAACACCTTTGAATTATACACCTGCATTTCTTTGGATGGAACTTATTCAGTGTAATTTGTTGTGCCTTGAATTGAAAAAGATCTTCTTTATTACAGCCCATGTCTAATAGAAGATATGACCGGAAAGTGGTGAGTTTGTGAATGGTGATTGAGGCTGGAAGAAAACCAGCCTCATAATTTAGGAAGTATGGCAGGTTTTTGAACTCTATTCCAGACAAGGAAGAAGTTGGGAAGAGGTATTTTAGGATGTACAGCCTCTATTTCTTTGTGATTGAAGAATAAATAATTCTGTTATAATTCTGTCATAACTCTCTCTTCAGGAAGTTCTAGCTTATAGCTGTGGAACATCCTTTTCTCCAAGAAGATACCATACACCAGCTTACTTGGTCATGAACAGTGGAGAAGTTGAAGGGTTTACCAAACAGTAGAGTAGAGAAACCACTAGTAGACCTGTATGTGCTTTTCTCTGTTGTAGTAGTAGTAATTGAACCAATGCCGATACTGTAAAAAAAAAAAAAAAAAAAGAGATCCAGCTTTATGTGATACATCTTGGCAGATTTTTAGTCTGAAAGGAAATGGAACACAGAAATATAGACACCAGTAGGAATGGCCCAGCTACAAAGACAGATACTGTGAGTGCAAAGTGTTTCTTTCCAAAGGGATGGCGCTGATTGCATACCCCAGAAACTCACTCTACTGAGTCAGTTTGCTAAGGAGACAATTCTGGTGCCTCTTTTAGAATGGATAGAGAAAATGCACATCTTTGCAGATGCCTCTCTGCTCTGTCTACTGAAGAGTAGAGGTTTACTGGCAGATGCTCTTCGGTGTTCAATGTCCACTTTGGTGGACAAAGTAGTCTACTGTTGAGAGCTCTTTCCCAGTTTTTTTCCTTCATGTCATCTTTCCAACTCAGAATATTCTGTGATATACTTTTCTTATTTTGTTTTCCAATTTCTCTAGTCTGTCTATCTTGCCTTCTCTGCTTGTCTTTCTACTGCTGGGAAGATTTTTCTCTTTCCTCTTTGTCTATCTCATTATTTCTTCCCTTTGTTCCCAAGGTAAATGTCATTGTCTCCAAGACATCTAGTCTGTACATCCTACTCTTGGGATGTTGTACTCTGTGCTCACCTCTGTTTACTATGAAAAACAAGAGCCATTGCAGATGAAAGTTTTCATGACAGGTAATGACTATGATGGCATGGTAATACACCATTGCTGAGACATCCTTCCTGAGATTCCATCTCTTCATTATAGAGAATAACATAGTGCTTCATAAGTGCTAGTAGTCCATGTTCTAAGTGCAGAGTCCTACAGCAGTGACTAATGGTAACTCTGAATCAGATGTTAGAGCACTGGTGAATCTTCAGCTCAGTGATGTTTATGGGTAAACCACCACTAGAAGAAGTAACCGATGAAGGAGAAAAAGGATCTGGATGTGTTTTGCTGCTCACTAATTCAGACAACTCATTTCTCCCAGAAAGTTTGGGAAATGTTTTATTTTACATAAGACGCCCCTATGTCCATTTGTACTCACCTGTGCATTTATCGTGTATGTAGTGCTTGGAGAAGGAGTGAAATTAAAACATCTGTAGTCACAAAGCATCAGCTCAGTCTTAGGTTTAGCTAGATTCTTACTTGCTTATTTGCAGATAATTTTTAGATGGACTTTTGATTTTTTTATGTTGTGTTAAATTACAAGTGTCAGAAAGAAAGGCATAGGAGAGAGAAAAGGTAAGGAAGGAATGAAAGAGGGAATTAATAAAAGAAAATAATTCATTACCAAACAGAGGCTAATGAAGTTAAGCCCCTGGTCAAACTTCAGCCTGATAGTATTTTTTTATGATTTATAAGAGTACTGTGCAACTTTACTATGTGGGTAATATATGATTTGAAATCTCTTTAAGTGTTAATTTCCCTATTGCTAAATGCCCCAGCTTTGTAAATGATGTCATAATCACAATAAAGTACATTTTCAGGGGGGCTTAACTATTTCTTAAAGTGAAAATGACTTTGGTTTGGATTTTGGTTGTGAATTTTGCAAAAGACAGTTTTTACCACCATTGTCTGCTGTTAGGAAATGAGACTCCCACAGTTCATGAGGAAACTGTATTGCCCCCAGAAAAATTTCACTCATTCTAAAAGAAATATAGAAATAAAACACTGTTTCTAAATTGCATCAAGTTCTTTTGCACTCATAAACACTCCAATCTTTCTTCCCTTCTGTGTTAACTCAGTTTCTCTTTGTCTCTTCTGTGTTGATTCCTCAGTAGGGTAATTCAGAGCCACATATTTGTATTTTCAAATTTTTGATTCAGCAACTTAGCAAATGAAAAGCAAATAGAGCAAATGAGATCGTTTGCCATTATACTTGTTAAAAGTCCAACTGTTCTCTATGGCCTTTTGCATTTACACTGTTTTTCTTCATGCTGTAAAATGGAGATTATTCCATGAAACAAATATGTGACAGGGATCTGTTTAATGTACAGAATGTGTATTTATGATAGTTAGCAGTTCCAAAAATCACTGTCAAAAATCTTCATTACACAGAAAAGAGCATCTATGGAGAGCTATTCACCACCCTGAATTGTGGTGTTTGTATGTTGGAAAGTGAACAGATTTTTGACAGTCCTGCAAGCCATAGCCCTAAACTTGAATATTCACAATGTTAGAAGTGTATGTATAGTATATTGTTTATCACCACCACCTATATACCAGCTCATTAAGTTCCCTAAACCTTTCATAAGCATCTCACAAATGCATCAAAATCCTGCTCATATGCAAACTATATGAATGTGAAATTTAAAAACTAACTTTGAAGCACTACCCAGAAAATAAACCTTATAGTCATCAATTTGTTTTCTGAGAATATGCTTTGGACAAGCATATTCTAATCTGCGTGACCCTGAGAGGTAGCACCTTAAAATGTTCAATCAATGTTAACTCTCCCTGAGAAGTAAAAAAGAGTGGGACTTTTGAAGACCTCCTTCTGACCAGAACAGTCATACTTGTACCATCAGAGAGAGAAGCAACACCCTCTTATTTACATTATCAGTTAGAACTTGCCAGCACAGATGGATTTTGGTATACCCTGTGTGACTTACTTCACTTTTTACTTCATCTATCCATTCATCCAGGAAATAAACAAAACCAGAAAAAATTGTAGTCTTTGCCAGTACTAAAATAATGAATAAGAAATGGCAGTTTCTGGTGGTCATTTAGTAAAAAGTAGAAGGAACTAAATCCTCAGTCTTGTTACTTCCAGTGTGGCAGAGGAATCCAGCAATATGCAATAGACAGTGTCCTGTGCTCACTTAATCAGTTTTGTGCTCTGAGTTGCTTAGTCAACTCTAGTTCTGGCCAGTTTTCTGGTTAACTCCATAGCTGTATATCACTCTCTGTTGTCATCAGAAGAAATAATCTAGCTTTATATCAGTATAATAATGAACAGTATCTGGCTCACTGGATCAGGGTGATGTGTTTCCAGCATACTTGCAGGAGGGCACTGATTCAGGTGACTTAACTACTATGCTGGCTGACTGTCTCTGAAGCGGGTCCAAATGTAGTCGTTCCCAATTCAGATTCTTTAGATGTGCAGACGCATTTTGTTAACACTGCTGTGAGATGGTCTTAAGATGACAAAGATGGTACAACCATTTCTGAATAATATTGTTTCTGCCAGCTACAGGAAATGATGCTTGAATACTACTGTATGAGTTAGGAGAGCAAGAATTCTTCCTCAAACAGAGCATACTTCATTTAGCACTAGTATTACAGCAGGTGAGGATGAAATGGAAAAGATAAACAAAGAAAACAACACTACAAGCAAGCTTTTAATCTCTAGTGTCACAGGGAGATGCTGTAAGGATGAGAAGTTAACGCATGGAAACCAGCTGTAGCAACTAAATGTATCAAGGAAACTTGTTCTTAGATAATGAAATCCATTCACAGGGACTATCACAGAAAGTTGGAGTGACCTGTTAAAACTCAGAAGAGATTACCAGATTTATTCTTAGAAAGGAAAGAAAATAAAACTCAAAGCCTGCCAGGATCTAAAAGCAATGAAAATATGATTGTTAATTCAAAAGTTTTATCTCCAGATGTTCAAAGAAGGTTGTTTTGTGAGATAACATGTTGAATTGGAAAAACATCTCTTCGTGTACATGAAACAGACAAAACAGAAAACAGTTACATTTGGAAATAAAGCTAGATATTCCATTAGAAACTCCTGAAATTATCTGAGCAGAATTCTTGTTTTACCATGAACTCATTATTAGGACAACGAGGCTGCTGTGCTTCCCCTAGAGCAACCAAGGAAAGCAGTTTGAGGAAATGATGCCTTCTAGAAAGAGGTACCCGGTGCATATAGTCTCAATAGAACAGCACAGCAAAATCCAAGGCCTATTTGATGTGTGCTATTGCATTGTTCCTTCCACCTTCACTCCTGTGTGCATTAGGAGAAGATCAGGAAAATGACAAGGGGATGACTCGAGATCATCTCATAACCCTGTGGCCACCTCTCGTGCTTATCATTCTTGCCTGTGTGAAACTGTATGTTCCAAACAAAACTAAGATTTTCCTTCCTTCCTCTATTTGCTATAACACACTGGAAGCACCAGGTAACATTATTAATTATTTTTGGTCTGAATAGACAGAAGCTACGAGTAAATGAAGAGCTCCTTGTGCTTTAGACATGTCAACTTAAAAGCTCACACTACCCTTTCCAAACATTTTCAGGAAACTGATGTCCTTCATTGGCTGTCAAAGTATCATGAATATTTAAATCATTTGAAGCCTAATTAAAGGTAATATCATTGTTCTATGCATTTTACATGGGCTTTTGCTATAGATCAAGTAACCTCAAGATTTGAACTCAAAATTTTAGGAAGTCCTTAATTAAATGAATCTCTTTAGTGTCAAACCGCTTGATTGGGGATCTGAGTAATAGCCGTTTGACATTAATGAGAGTAATTGTATTAAAGGCTGTTAAAATCAGTCCCATATACAAATGCAGACCAAGTTAAGAAAGTCTATATATGAGTTTGAAATGTGTTTATATGTGAATCCAGTCCTATTTATGCAGTTACTCTGCATAGCTTACAGAATAGGAAGATATGGAGACATACAGAAGATAGTTAACAGGTCACCTTTAAGCTCCATTGATTTTACTGCAAACCTCCTTGATTTTTTTCTCTGTATTATCTTTTACTAGTTGCAAATTATCTCAAAAGACAGATGCAGCCCCCAAGTTGTAAAGATGTAAATCTGTGTATATTGTTTCTTACTACAGTCTCAGAAGGAGAATGAACAGTGAAATTTGAACTTTCTTGAATCTGTTTCTTCCAGCAAGACAATACAAAAGGGCTCTACTGTACTGGAGGTTCTGACAATGTAAGTGCAGCAGCTCTTTGTCAGATCTTAATAATTAGAATATTCTTTTCACATTTGGATATGGATGTATCCCCTTTCTGTGAGCTATTCAGGTGGGGGACAGAGGAAATAGAAAGCTACATAGCATGCACACACGTAAGATATATTTTTGCAGAACTAACAAATAATAAAACCAATTCTGTTTGGCCTCATAAATGTCTTCACCTGTTGTCTACAGACAAAATTTTACATATCTGAAAGACAAATTTTTCAAGGTTTTGCTCTTACTATATTGAGTTATTGTGTAAAATGTTTTGCAAACTTATGTATAATGTTTGCTGCTGATTGAGTTCTCACATGCAGCCAAGTGGTTCACATGGAAGGTAAAATACCTGTGCAGTCAGGTTTCTTCTAAGGATATGTTCAAGATTTTTTTTTAGATTTTAGATGCAATTATGAGTTGCAATTGATACGCCAACAATTCTTTCTCATCTTACTGCATGATCTTTTTTAGGTGTGGTCAGTTGTCTGACTCCATCTTATTTGTAAGTTAGAAGATGTCTCAGAGTAACACACTTATTTGTAAAGTATCTGCATAATTTTGAAGCATGGACATGATACTTGTGTTTGCTTCACAGGCAATTTGAGATATTTTCTAGATAGGAATTTTGAAAAAACAGGACTAGAAGGGATTGTTAACAAGGCAATAAGTCATGTTATAGATGATGTTCAGTCCATTTATTTTCATTTTAGTTAAATATTTGAGGACAACACTCAGGCTTTTGTTTTTGTGGTTTTGGTTCAATGGTTTTCTGTTGTTGTTGTTGTGGGGTTTTGTTAGAGGTTTTTTTGGGGGGAGGTGAGGGGGAGCTGCATTTTGTTTTGGGGGCAGGGTTTGGTTTGGTTTGGTTTTGGGTTCTTTTGGATGGCAGAGGTCTGGAGGACAAGAATCCTGCATGTAACTATGCCTTGCAGGACAGCAGGTTTTTAATTTTTTAACACTGCTCTTCAAAGGTCTGGATGTCGCATGCAGAGAGGTATCTAGTGTTAACTAAGGATAAATTTTTGAAAGTTGCTCTGTAAGCTCGTATCATGCTATATGTTTTAATTAGTGATTTTTTTTTTCTTAATGTGTCAGAGACTAGATAAACAGGTGCCTGAGACTAAGATCTTTTCCTTCTGCAACTTTTACCATGCAGACTACTTTATATTTGCTTTTTTTTTTTTCTTTTGTATTGCTTCCCCTCTGATTCATAGTTTGGTTTAGTTATGCACTCCAAACCAGTTTG